>AP028435.1:21214962-21348941 GCA_036509395.1 Antheraea yamamai | reverse complement strand
ATATGTAACTGGATTACGAATCAAACCTACTCCATCTTGTGCTGATTCTTTTTATGTTATATGCCAAGTAGGATCTCATTATATTGGATACGGTATCAACAGAAATACTTATTGTCAAAATACAACTGATTTGCTATACATATTGATGTTTCGCAGTAAAATTACAACTTATAAAAATATAAGTCAACAACTTAAAAGAAAAGACCCTAGAAATTAAAGTTAACAATAGAATGTTTATATCAAACGGAAACTCAAAATGAGTGTTTAAATCAACACCAGTAAAATAGTAGTGAGTTATCATTGCATATAATATATTCACAATAAATTTCATTAAGCCCGCACAGTTATCATGCTTTCCCATGACAAAGCTTTAGTAAATAATAGCAGTTTAAACTGTACAAGGAAGGAACAGTAATTACGAGTACACTGGTAGCGCTTTGCCGGACTAATCGACTACAGTTTTGGTGCAGTACGCTACTTAGTTATTACTTAATACTAATTGCAGTCTTCCTGAAACCTAAGCGTTCTACAGAGAACTAACTATTCTTGCGATAATTTTCACAAATATCTATAGTCTTAGGAGTTAAAACGTAGTTTTACGGATGAAGATTAAATACACGGATATTACTGCAACCAATGTTATTATAACTAAAAAGCTGTAGGTAGATACGTCATAAGCGCTTCGACAGCGCCTTGTTAAAACTTGGCTAACTAGCTTACTTTTGACGGCTGCCCTGTCAATCCACCTGTATATAAGCAACTTATAAATATTTCTTTTTCACCACCGATATATTTTTTTTATGTTCCCTGTTCTTCCCTCTGACACAGGTCAGAGACATTCTGTAGCGTAGGGAAGAGTGACGGCATCGGCTTCTACCGACCTACAAGCTACCAACGATATTGAGAATATGCCATCTTACTTCCACATTTTATCTAAGACAGTGTGGCGTTACAATATTACTTTACGTATGTGTGTGTTATCGTGCCATTTGTTTTGCTATTTTATCATTTAAATAACGTATTTACAGTTTTTAGTTATAATATCATTGATTGCAACTGTTTGTGTAAATAATATCAATATAATAATGTTTGATATTAGTGATGCTAAATTGTTTAAAAAAGATTTGTTACTTTAATAATAACTTTATAACTTCTTTCATTTGCTTCTGGGACGAGATGTGAACGCAAGACGAGTTGCGAATATACGATAAGTTGCAAATGCGAGACAAGTTTCGAATACTGAACTAGTTGTAAACAACGCAACATGAGCTGCATTTGGGATAAGATGTTTGAATCATCTAAATATTTTTTTTTAAGACTGAATGACAAACAATGCAAAATTTAAACTGAAATGAAGCATGAAATTTTGTACAGGATTCCCTTATATAATGTAAGTGGACACTAAGAAAATCTATTTGAAAATTCATTCCATTTGAATGTTAAATGACCTATTAAAATTTCTAAGATGGGAAATCCTACGGTACCAGTTAAGACTTTCATAAAAATCTGGTTCTTTCACTTGTCTGGTTTATACTTCTATCAATATTGGATAACAATAAGTACAACGAAGGCGTTATATCCTGCCTTTTACTGGTTTCTATACTTTATTTATAATCTTGTATTATTTTACTATATAATGGCGTCAACTTGCTAGGTATAGATTCTTTATTGTGCGCAGTTAAATTGGATTAGAAATAATAACATTGTACATGAATTCTGTGATGTGATTTCTGAAAATGTCTAACAAAGGTCCACTATTTTGTTAGAATATTGAAGTAATTACAGGACTCTCTGTAATTACCCACTTTGTAACGCTAAGAAATAAATCCGTCAGAAGTAAGGATTACTTTCCACAGTAGGAAAAAGAAGATGAAATAACACCAAATCGGATAATAAATATACTTTTTATCCCACGTGCAAAAACAATAATTGAGTCAATCTTGATATAAAACACGGCTTTAGCAATTCACTCTAGGATTATCATACTCAAACAAAACCACAAAAACATCGGTATCAAAATAAAAAAGTTTTCTACCCGTAACCAGTTCGTTTTATTCTCATCGAAATCGTTACGAGCCGAAACTAAATCTAACGAATGAATTGGAAACGTTTATATATTCGTTTTTCCGGGATAACAAATTTTTGTACGCGGTTTAAGCTTACTTACGATAACGTAAATTGTGAACAATAATTCGGGTTTCTAACAATCGGTGTAACTAATACGGTAAGGTATACGGTTAGTATGAATATGAACGTCCTACCTAATTTATAACTATTTACAATTGGAGTTTTAGTTGACTGCAGAGGTCAACTATAGATAATTTAGCAGTACTGTACCGATCTTTTTTTTTTTTTTTTTATATAAAGGGGAAAAAGAAGAGGGTGGCTGATGAAATAAATCACCACCCCTAAATTGTTGCTAGACCAGGGGAGTCACAAGTGCGTTGCCAGCCTGTGTGGGGGAGGGGGGAGGAAGGGAAGGGGAAGGGGAAAGTGGAAAGGGAGGGGAGGTGGGTCTCCGGCGCTCTCACTGACCGAACGAAACGCAACAATGCAAGCACTGTTACTTCACGTCGGTTTTCTATGAGAGGGTGGTACTACCCCGGGAGAGCCGACCCATTCATGCTGAAACCAGTAATAGCTTCAACATGGCTCTACCACCTATTTTTATTATACCACCACCGATCTTAAATTGTTGTAGATCTTATGTCAGTATCTGTTCAACTGCAGCGCCTTGTCGCCGAGTTGCCCGCACCGAAAGTAGAGATCGCTTCGATCGATCGACGATGAGAACAGGATGTGAGTGTGGCCCACGCCCATGTACTTGTAGCAGTGCATGGGCTTGTCCACTGAAAGGTGGACCCGGGCCAAAAGGTATCTGTTTAAAAATTGTGGTAGTTCCGACTCTGTTTTAACTCTGAACAGCCTCTATCATCTGCCAGCTTTGTAATGAAGACCAATTTAATATACAGTATAACATAACATAACTGTATAATTGGAGAAAGTAAATTAGATAGTACATCTTCAGACTTTTGTGTTATCTATTATATGTATGTCGTAAATAAATACATCATAAAAATATAAGAAAGACGCATAATGTTATAAATACTACAAGTTATATTGATTATTAGAACACTTTACTTACACATTATTATTACACTTTTCACTTACCAAAGGTATGTAGGTATGTAACAATTTTTGTTCTAGAAAATATAATGAAAAGCAATACATGAGTTTACTGGACAAGCTCTGTACGTATCCCTAGTAGAGCACACGACAAAAGCAACTCGACAGATAACCAATTTATATTTTTTTTTGTTTCGTCGTCCATTGTCAAGCGAGTTGAAATTAAAAATCTAACAAATGAATTGGCATTCGTATAGAAGGATGTGTTAAAGTCATGTTTTTTGTTCGAAGTACACTTTGTTGCTCATATGTACATTTGAAAAAAATCAGGTCTTATAGTGTATAAATAATATATCTTTCATACGAAGTTTTCTAAAAAGAACTCATCGATTGTAATCACCTTTGGAAGGAAAAATCCTTGGTCCAATCTTTCGGTTTTAACGGCCATCAAAAATTAAACAAAAAATTTAGAGTATTCATCAAATTCTGTTTAAAAGGAGTCGAAACAGCGATTTTATTGTTTTTATCACATACTTTCCTTATATTATATAATATCTTGAGTACGATGGTCAAGTTGAAAAGCATTTCTTATTACGATTACCGTCATTACTTATAGAAATATAACATGTAGTAATTATTTTTATGAGTAGTAATGTGGCTGTATATCCCCTTTTTTTATTTTTTTATGTTACGAAATTCTGCATTGAATGCCTACTCTCTATCGAGCAACAGAAAGTGGGCTATGTTTGAGTCTTACTAGCCAAAACCCTTCAATGTTACTTCATTATTTTTATTTTGAGTCTCTTTTTGCAATTTGATGCTCAAGAAGATAATCTCTGATAAATCAGTAAACAGCGTGCGTAAAACATATTTGCTGGTGGATGAATCTCAGATATGAGGAGTCACTGCAAGTGTAACCCGCAGGTTCATCCACTAGAATAGCTGGAGGTCGTTTGGTACTAAGGTCGCTGCTGGCACACTACCCCCAGGAGTTGTTAATGATTTTTCAGTTTAACTAACTTAATCTATATTATGCTAACCCAATGCCATGTGACTAATGGGAATAAATTGACCATAAAGCATGGTATATGGTAGTTTTGTTAGATTCCGCGAGAGCTACCATCCTATATCTTCCAACCTACTTAGATAGTAACGAGCTACCCATTGCGAATGACAGTAGGAGTTGGCCGCAGTTCATCTTAGGGCACGGACGCAATACTGTGCCCTTGAATTATTATATAGCCGCTTTAGTGTTTGGTACGCGCTAAAAGCGTGTGCGCAAATATCAAAAGCACATGGAGTTCGCGAGTGAAATAAAAAGAGGATTCTCTACTGCAACAGCGTTGAACATAGTGATTGGACGCAACACCAATGCCATGTAAGTGAGTATGTTTTACTTTCCCTTTAACTCAATCGATTGTGTGATTTTTCTTCCCGCGGTTGAGCGTATCTATCTACCCTTGTCCTCATGGCACCTAATCATACAGTCCACATCTCTCATTGTTAACCAAAACAAGTGAAGTAGCGAACCAATCAGACTTTTTGAGACACTCCTCATCTCTCTACATTTCATTTCATGGTCTCTTCAGCCGGACGACAGCTCCATTTTTCCTTCAATGCATTATTTTTGTTACACAAATCTATACCAATAGAACCTTTTTATTTTCCGTAAACAGAATAATATTAAACAGACGAAAATATGTGTAGAGGTTTGAATTAAAAAATAATACCAATTTCTTTCTGGGAATCGTTCCAAACACATATTTGTCAAAACCTTGTCCTACGAGTTTAATTACAAAATAAGGTTAAGTTTGAGGTACAATCGTGATACTACAGTAGAACGTACAAAATCACTACAATCTTGAAGAAGCATCTGTCGATACGCCGGAGTCGAGTCGCGTGACTTGGTACACCCTAATCACGAACCCCAACCGATAACCCCTGAGGCGAGGGTAGATAATCTTCGCGCATGCGTATTGTGATGTAGATTAATACAGTCTGGTTAAAATTGTGCTTTTCTTCGTCAGTTACCCTGAAACTTTCGTGTTAATTGTAACATTATTTATCTTCATTTAATTCTCCAGCTGGTTGAATTTAAAGGGTGAGGAGCTTGGTAACACGCACTTTAACATGATGCGTTCCTTAAAGGTAGCAGCCTATTATTATATTATTAGCCTCAGGACTACCATATTTTGTGGGTGGTTACACATGCATAGCCTGCAGTGAACACTTAATATCAAATAACCTGTTTATCTATTTCATTACTATGTATGATTATAATTACTGTTCTTATTAGACCACGCAAGGAATGGTCCATTGATTACTTGAGGCGTTTTTGAGGATTTATGTCCCCCTTCCGCCCTGGTGAGATGTCGTGAGATTTGTCTCGATCCCTCCACCCCTAATCTCACCTAAGATAATTCAAAATTATTTTTTAAGTGTATGGATTGAATTTATTGGAAAAAACACAATTTGTTTTATTATCTTTATTAAGACTAGTAAAAACTAGTATTTGGATTTTTTTAGATCGTAATCTAGAACCGCAGTCTTAACATTAAATAATAGTTAAATGTTAGCTACTAATATATATGGAAGATATTTGGCAAATTTCGGCATATTTTAGTCTAAAAACATGTTTTACTTTAAATTAATCGGATTTACTTGCATTTTGACTCTAATTTTTTTCCGAAAAAAATTACATAATATTTGCCGAAGCCTCTCTCTACTCCACGTGAGATTTGGCTCGACACCCTCCCCACCCTGATCTCCTCACGTAATTAATGGATGCTCATCAATGGATTTTTATACGGTTTCCGTTTAGAGAATTTCTTCCGGAGCGCTTTTATTAGTATGTCTGTATAAAGTAGAGAATAGTCGATATATTCTAAAGAAGTTATGAGAGTGAGTTTTCGGGCACTTGCATTGATAACGCTGGCTAAACTTTATGTGATACAAGAAAGTAATCTATACATACTAATATTATAAAGCTGAAGAGTTTGTTTGCTTAAATGCGCTAATCTCAGGAACTACTGGTCCGATTTGAAAAGGCTCTAATCTATATCATAAATATCATCTAAGACTAATAGGAGCTGAGCACCAATGAAGAATGTTTCAAAATCGGGTTATTTTCCTTTTGAGAACTTCCGCTGCGTGTTAGCAATAGCTGCATGTAACTATCCACGCGGACGAAGTCGCGGGCAGAAGCTAGTGTAATATAAAATTGTACATCATCAATACGTTTATAAAAAGTCAATAGTGGTATATGTCTTAATGGTAACTCACAGTAACTATGTTATTTTTTTTTCATATTAATAGTTTTTTTGCGTGGCTATTTTGTCCAATTTTGTATTAATTCTTATTCGATTTTAGTTTCATTCGGATATTAAAATAGATTAAAATTACCTTTTACAATATATCATTTTATGGCATATCAGAGATTTAAAATGACGTGCAACTAAAAACAAGTTCTTTGTGTGTTAGTGTTAGTGGTTAGGCACGAAACGATGGTTCTAATCTAAATCTATAAAATAGACACTTATGACACAAACCACCGTGCAAAGCGAGTCCTTATTTAGACAATAACGTAAGACCCATAAATGATGTTCGATTATTTATAAGATTTTTCTTGTTAGAACTGAGGTATAATACCAACCGACTTGTAATATTGACATGATACATTATTTTCTACTTTTTTTGTCAAGAAAGAAAGTAGTTCTCGATAATAATAATTGAAACACAAAACTATTCTAACACTGTGATAGAAATAAAGATTGTGTTAATGCTACTACGGGCAAACCTTGTATAGGTTCTCGTCTCATTCTTAGATCTGACACACGCGCTTACTGCCCTGCTTACTGTGTTTTATATTTCACTGAAGACTTTAAGTTGTAAATCTGTTAGTAAACACTCTACACTTGTCACTGAGTATTTTGTGAACGTTGAAGCATAATCAAGCCTACAATATAAATTCGGGTCAAGTATTTGTAATTAATGCCCTACATTTTAAATTACATTTTCCAATCACAAAGAAAATAAATTCAAATTTCAAACGTTAGTTGTTGTTTTAAAGTTATACTTAAAAAAATAAAATGAATTTGAAATTGTAAGAAGAAATGTCAGTGGTAAAGATGGTCCAATGTGAAAACAGCTGCGCCCATCGAGAGATTACATAAACTATCATCAGCTAGCATAAATATCACGTTGCGATCCAAACATCCCATGGCATAAGGAGGGAACATAGAGATCAGGAGTTGATATCAAGTTTTTACAGTATGATAAATATCTTCTATACATATATATAATAAGAATACAAATTAAACGAGTATGTAGTTTTCTGATTTTGTGAAAAAAAAATACTTTATATGACTAAGAATAAATAATAGAATACATGTCCATCATTTCTAGAAACCTCGATCTCTCTGTTTGTTTCTACACACATCATGGATAAAGTGCTAAAACTTTGGATAAAACATCACTAAGAGAATTATAAAACATATCTTCGAGTAACATTTAGTTTTTGTTTGATTAAAATTGATATTTTTACATATAATAAGAATGTCAATGAAACGTCTCCGTACTTTTCAGATTTCTGTGAAAAAAACTATTGCAAGTGACTAACGCTAAGTGATTAAGTACGAGTATATTTACATCATTTTTTTGTGTACGCATCACAGCTAAAGTACTATTTTTATGTAACTATGTTTGTTTATATACTATGTTTATAAAACACCACCAATAAAATCATAAACCATGTTCTTCTGTACTATTCAGCCTTTATTTAATTAAATTAAGTTGACTCTATCAAAAGCTATGGTAAGTTGAATGACGGTGCGAGTTAACTACGAGAGAGGAGTAGGTAAGCGAATGCATTTCAGTGTCATGCACAAACTAAGGTATTTTATTGTATGTCTTACAATGTGTGTGTGCATTACTCAAAAACTACTGGAGAAATGGGGCAAGCGGTGTTGTGAGCATGGTCATGACAACGCAGAAGAAGTAGCGGGTATAAACTACGTCTACTATAAAACTGTGTCTCCCAAGCCCGGAGCGTGTAGTGCGGACAGAATAAATCTGAACAACTCTTCAGCTCACTTAATTCATAACTGTAAAAAGTATGTGTAGCTGTTAGAAAATATATAAAAGAAACGTTTGTAGAAATGATATTGTAATTGCAGAGTCTACTGTCACTCTCGATTCAGCAAAGATAAGTGGCTGATGGAGAAAAATAAGTTTGTACCCATCCCAATAGTTGGTAGACCCTGTTTAGTACATAGTAAAATTATTTAATAATGGTTCAACTTCTGATTGTGAATAATAAACAAAAAGTAGTTTATACTGAACTTTTAAAGTACTTGTGCATTAACGTATACGAATAGATATAATAATAAAATTGTCAACGTGATTTTCTAATTTTCAAAGAGAAACTCTTTGTTAAACATGTTTTAAATCGTGCGTTATTTAAAATTATACGAGGGAAAATATACGCGGGTTTAATTGAAGTAATGCTATTATGAAAATTCATCTTAATATATATATTTCTTGTGTGCGTGTGTATGTGACTGAACTCCTCCTAAACGACTGGACCGATTTTGATAAAATTTTGTGTGCGTGTTCGAGTGGATCCGAGAATGGTTTAGATTCACAATTGGACCCGGTAGGTGGCGCTGCGGTCGACTTTTAGGATTTTTTTGTTTTCAAGGCAGGACAACGTCCGCCCGGTCCGCTAGTATCTTTATAAATAAATGATCTAGCCTCTTATAACTATAATATTTATACAGTATAAGATTTACACAGCGCGCACTAAATCAGTTCTCAGGTAGCAAGATTTTACCAATTCCACAATTACGTGAAGAAATAAGAAAGCATAAGTATCAATTTATTATGGTATTTGTCTATTTTAAATAATATATTTCTTAGTTATAGCATATATCTAATTTTTGTTTGAAAAAGTAACAGACATCCATCCAATAAAACAAACCGTTTTGTTCATAATATTATTAGTATTAGTATCATAATAGTATTAGCAGTGAAACATATTGTGTGTGAACTTTGTTCTACATGTTAATTTACTCGTATGAATGTACAATATATTATGAGAGGAATTTCAGTGTTTAGTTTTCTTTTATAATAATTAAGCCGTAAGTATGTGAAGATATACATACACTAAGTTATCTAGGCACATGACGCGTTGTTCAAATTGGTCCTAGGTCTATACCAATCTGTTTTTATATTTATTTATAATTATCCACATGTCTAGAAATAATAAAGTCCCGATTCCATTTTTCAAATGGGAACACCTTTAAATTTGCACTATGCGAGCGTGTTTGTTGGACGGAGAGGGAACGTCGGAGATCCGCCTGCGCGGCGCCGTCTCTCCTCACCCCCGACGCACCCCTCGGCCAGTCGAATTCTACCCTCGTATGGAAACGTCGTGCAGTTTTCCCCCGCCTAGATCACAACAAACGAATCGTTAGTGATTATTCTCGTACTATGTGTTCTCGACGTGTATTTGTGAGTGATTAGTGCATTGTGAAACACAGTGTTTATGATCGTTCCTTGGGACTAAAACTTTGGATACTCCGTTGAAATAAGTACGTATTTGTGTTTTCTATTTATTATAATAACAATAAGTACTGAAATAATTATAAATATAATTTCATCTATATTAATACTATAAGGCAAAACATTAACCGTGGAGAATATTCTGTGAACTTTTTAATCGATTTATTACGATATGAGTTTAAATTTTTAGATTTACTATATAATGATCCATAAGTAGCTGAAGTACATATAAATAAAATTGAAGTGTCTGTTTTTTTTCGGATATTATTTCCTAATCGGCTGAACCGATTTAGATGAGAATTTGCTGACAGGTATATAACTTGTCAGAGTATTTTTTACACTTATCATTAAGCTTCTTTATAAGGGCTAAGCATTAACAATACAATTAAAGTTAACTTAAAACTGATAACAGGGATAAATGAATTATTTAGAAATATATTTTAGGGTGAATTACAATTAATTATAATTGAGTACTTATTGCTCATTAACCAACAAAAATAATAATAACAGAAAGAAATAGCAAACATCATTCGGTTTAGTAAAGGAATAAAAAAATGAGATAGTAAAGGCTCTTTCTAAAGAAAGGTATGTGCTAATTATGACGCCGTTAGTCCACGAAGTTTTGGTTATTTCAAACACCCAGAAATTACTATGAGAACTTACTTAGGTTATTCAGATTTCCTCACGATGTTTTCCTTCATTGTCTTCTAATGTCACCAAATAATAATGTTCTATATTTATTATGTACTAACTGTTACCCGAGATTTCATGTCCATGATTTTTTAAAATATATAAATCACGTGTTTTGTCGATATTTATCAGAACTGCATTTTTCTTTAAATTGTAATTCTATCATTACCATGTAATCATTTTACAGATTTTATGCTATCTCTGACAAATCCTATTATTAATGCTTAGTCTATACAATAGCGTATTCTTATGTAACCTAGAAAAATCCTCTATCTGCTAGTGAAAGTTTCGTCAAAATCGGTTCAGTCGTTTCAAAAGATTAACCCGGATAAATTTATACTTTTTTAAATACTTATTAGGTTTTAGGGTTTGACCACAATCTGATCTTAAACACGGTACACCTAGAGGGGGACTGTGCAAGTGCAGTTGCAGGAACACACCAACGGGTTCTTCGCTACCAATTCTCAACTTCAGAGTGGTATATAGCCAGGAGGATTTAGAAAAAACCCTTCCACCATGTTATGGTTTCACCACGGTGTTATCCTTCACCGAAAGCTGCGAGTCAGTTGCTAGGATTCGAACCTACGGCCGTCGACGCGGCGTCCGAATATGCTATGTACGAAGCCATCATCGCTTCACTGAGAAAGGATTTTTATGAAACAAAAACTTTGCAGTTATTGTATACTCGAACATCTCTTGTTTCTAGTAAATTTAATCATCGTCCTTTATTTGGAATCAGCAAGAGAATTTATACTGCCTTCTATGTGAAAAAATATTAAAGGCTGTCTTGCAGTTTATTTATAGGTTTGGCGTGTTTACCACATTAGACTACATAAAAAAACGTTTTATTTAATTTAGGCCCTAACAAGGCACTTATGACCGTCAAAACTGCCACCGGTTCGGAAAACAACCCAGTCATCGACAAGAACCGGCAAGAAACACGATCGAGTATATCTTTTTAACGTATATATTCCCAATACAGTATACGTTGCAATCGTTTTTAGTGGATGCACAGAGATGAATCAATTCCAGACATCACCATCGTTCCCATATTCAATCGCTCTATAATAGCCTATAACACAAACACACGCGTGACATGGTGCTTAAACTCACAATCCGGCAAATCGGTACTATGCTTCGGGACTTTGTTGTAAAACCTAACACTATTCACTAAAAATCTTTTACTGGTTTTACTAAGTGGATCATGGAACAACCAGTTTGCCACAGTTTCTAGTATTTATATCATGCCGGTTTTTTAAGAAATTCAGTTTTTCAAGGTTCTTGCGTACATACCTTAAATTATCAAGAATGTATTGAGAGGATAAAGTTAAGATACCAAATATCTAAAACTTGGTTTTTAATGATTCGCGAGGTTCTTCGAAGATTGTGGTTAGACCCTAAAACCTACCAAGTATAAAAAAGCCTGTGATAGAATTCCACTTCAAAGGGTATTAATGTAACTGTTAAAAGTAAGTCCGACTTCAAACACAACTGCAAGGTCTTTAATCTAAGTAACTCGGGCTATAAATATCTAGTCTTGGGAAATACGCATTGTATAAGGTTTGAAAGGATTGTGTATAGTTGTGTTTAGGTTGTAGACGTTACAATTTATCAAATGTTTCAAGCGATGATGGCTTGGCTGATAGCGTGTTCGGACACAGCGTCGATGGACGTAGGTTCGAATCCATGCAACCGAGTCGGAGGCTTCCGGTGAAGGAAATCACATGATGAAACCATAATATCCTGGCAGGGCTTTTTCTAAATCCGCCTGGTTAGCTCTCAAGTTGGAAGTCGCCAAGCACCAGTCGGTGTGTTTCGGCAGCTGCACTTGATAGCCTTTAAGGTTAAGCCACTTTAAGTTTTGCGTTTAACATCAAATGCGATTGTGGTGAAATACTAAACTCTGTATAGTATCAATATAACATTAAAAACGATTGTTCTGTGTTTATTTTCAAAGTTCCTCACGACACAAGATATGATTTTTATTGCGCGAGCTGTCTTTTCATGGGGAAAAAACTTGAATTATAACTTTTGCAATTCTGAGATTTCTATTTCGTCTACAACTTGCAGAGGCTCGTGAATCCGCGACAACCTGATCTGAATAAAATACAGCCTATCTCACTGAAGGAGAAAATAGCTTCTCTTTAGTTCTTATTAGTCTACTTATAAACAAATTTAACCTTTTTATTAATAATACAAATACAAAATATGAATTTCATACATGAATGAATAAACTATTCTAAATCCGTAACAAACTTTTATATACCACACTATTACTTTTTAAAGAACCTATACACTACTTATGGAAAAATTACACATAGTTTATGAACCCCTAACTACCAAACTAGGGTTCCCTGTATCTTGGCAGCTCCTCTTCCTCTTGCCTCCGAAGGATTAATTAAATCTTGTCTTTGTTAACAAGAAATTAAAAGGAGAATTAAAATAGAAAACAAATCACTATTTGAAATACCAAAGAAGAACTATATACATAAACATATATATAATGAAACTAGCGGTCCCTGCGGACGTTGTCCTGCCTTGATAATAAAAAAAATCTTAAAAGTCAACCGCAGCGCCACCTACCGGGTCCAATTGTGAATCTAAACCATTCTCGGATCCACTGGAACACGTACACAAAATTTCATCAAAATCGGCCCAGTCGTTTAGGAGGAGTTCAGTCACATACACACGCACACAAGAAATATATATATTAAGATAAATAAATAGTACAGTGACTCTCCTTATATCCTTATTTCAGTATTCGCGAAATTAGAATTATTGATGAATTGTTTTAATAAATAAAAACATACAAACGTCAAATATTCGTAAATAAAATAATATACTTTTTATCTAAGTCTAACATTCTTTGAAAACATCACTAAATTCTTTAAATCTTTACATAATATAAATGACAATAATAAAAGATAATTGTTTTTTCTTTGAATTTATTTATTACGATTTTATTTTGTTTTGAGTGAATGAATACTTTATTGCCCTTTTTGAGTTTGCACACAGATGAGCTTAATGCAACAAGGCATTTACTTCCAACTAAGCAACGGTATTGTCATCAAGAATAAATGTTATTGTATGTGTTGTAATACAAAACAAAAAAAAATGAATAAACTAAAAAAATATAATCATAAAGTGAACTTAACTTTGAAATACAAATAACAATATATTGTATTGTATGCTAGCTTTTACCCGCGACTTCATCCGCGTGGCATAGTTACTTTGGGCTAACGCTAATACGCAGCGGAACCTCTAAAAAGGAAAAAAACCTCAATTTTGAAACATTCTTCGTTGATGCTCCGCTTCTATTGATCTTAGCGTGATGATATATAGCCTATAGCCTTCCTCGATAAATAAGCTATCTAACAATGAAAGAATTTTTCATATCGGACAGGTAGTTCCTGAGATTAACGCGGTCAAGTAAACAAACTCTTCAGCTTTATAATATTACTAGCTGACCCGTGCAACTTCGTCTGCACCAAATCGGTTATTACCGGTTTTAATTGTATTTTTAAACGCAAATAATCTTAAAAAACCTACAACCCTATTGCAGCGTTATCCAGCACTTCCAATCGTGAATCCAAACTATCCAGGGACTCACTCAAACATATACCCAGTTGGTATGTGAGAAATGTTTTAAAATAAGCCTAGAATCTGTTCGCAGCATTACCTAAAGTAGTGTCATCAAAGTGAAGATCAAAACTAACTTACATATATTGCCGATAAATGTCTTCCCAGTACCCCTTGTAACTTCATCACGTAATATACTGTAAAAGTTGAACTTCATCTACATTAAATTTCCATTTTGTTTTAGTTGTTTGTTTTATAAGAATTTGTAAAGTATACGTGAAATCTGCATTCAGTTTTAATTTGGTCACATTTATTTTACTTTTGACATACAAACCACCTTTTTTACTGAGATACTGAACTTGGGATAATATACCTTTCTAACAGTGAAAGAATTTTTGAAATCGGACCAGTAGTAGGTACCAAGCATTCCTCGAAAACAAAACTTTACCACTCATTATAATATTAGTATAAATACAACATAGTAACTGCAAACAGTAGTCCGGTGAAGCTGTTAAGACCTTGCTAGGTCAATAGCGTGGTCAGTTCGAGAAAAAAAAATAACTGCATACACCTCAACTGATTTATTTTCACAAACCTGAACCCAACTACTTCAAGACTCAACAACATTTAGAAAACTAATTTTATCAAATATCGAAACAACACACGTACTGATAAAACTCTAGTTGAGATTCATCTTCTACAATGCAATGTAACTATTATCTAGGTTTATGTTTTAGGAAAAAATCTTGTCACCTTTTATTAGCAAACATTTTTTATACAATAAAATAAATGTAACAACATATAAGTGACAGTTTCGTTTACACATATTTTCTTCATATGAGGTCGATAATTACGCATAGAAATGTCATATAGCCGTAGCTCAGTTATAACGTACTGGACATTGTATGGTCCGCCGGAGCCGACGGTTCGAATCCCGGTGGTTTTTTTTTTTGGTATTTTTTTTAAAGTAGCTTAGGGAAATATAGCTTATCTTTTTAGCTAATCTGTCTGCTGTATATAGCACAATGAAAATTTACCAAAATCCGTCAAAAATTTCATTAACTACAAATTTTTGACTTTCGTCCGTTATCCTGGAGAATCCCTTGCGTTTTATGAGATAAAAAGTATTCTAGATGTAACCTTGTAATATTAGTTATCACTGTGCCAAATTTCGTCAAAATTGGTTCAGTACTTTCAGAGTGGTACGTGTTCAAAGGGACAGACAAACAGGCAGATCCTGGAGAATCCCTTGCGTTTTATGAGATAAAAAGTATCCTAGATGTAATCTCGTAATATTAGTTATCACTGTGCCAAGTTTCGTCAAAATCGGTTCAGTACTTTCAGAGTGATGCGTGTTCACAGGGACAGACAGACAGACAGACAGACAAAAATTGTAAAAAGATTATTTTTGGCTTCTATATCGATAACAAAGTCTACCCCGATAAAAATTTTCAAAAAATATTTAATGTACAGATTTGACCTTGCTACAGTTTTATTATAGTATAGATATGGATAATATTATGTTGATCAGATTGCGATTTCGATGTATTTCTGTATCATTTTACAATGTTTCCAATATCTAGTCTCTAAATTCCTGTACAAAGTACCATTTCGTATTCGCGGCACAATTATAAAACACATATCACACAAATAAAGGGATTTTACTATACAGATATAAATATAGCGGAGGTACAACGGAATCAATACATCACCAAGACTAGGATAGGCGTTTTCGATGTTCGAAATTTTACCTTGAACAAGATTATCGAAGCCACTATGATTTTCATACAAATGTATAGGAAATCTGTTTTGCTTTTCCGATATGTAGACCGGTGAAGCTGTTAAGACCTTGCCAGACCAATAGCGTAGTCAGTTCGAAAAAAAAAACAAACTTTTCTGATATTTCTGGTATACCAAGTTCAGTGAATCTGATATAGTATTTTAATATAAGAGTAAGAGGTTAGAACGAAAAAAGATTTTGTGTTAATTACCTATTTTGTAAATGACTGTACATTTTTCTCATAATCAGGTCAAGATGTCTCAGGAACCCATCGTCAGTTTCCTGAGAACATTGTTTTATTTTTAAAAGCGAATAAAGTACTTGCATTTACAGATGTAAGTGTTGTGACGTCTTGTTTTAAAAAAAATGTAATAAAAATAAACAATATTGAACTTATGTACACTAAAAAACAGTAAACGTTAGTTATTATAATATTTTTTAGGTAAGTTATTAATAATCTTTTCTAATCGTAACTATAACGAAAAGAATGAACATTAACGCTTATTCTTTAATACACCTTAACCGCTGTAAAATTCACAACAGTAAACTCATAATGTTTCCTTTTTTTCTAATCTGAGCAACCGATCCACCTTACTGACAATTAGTAACTATCATTTCTAAGCGGGTGATTATTATAGATATAGCACTTCAGTTAGAAATAGTAGCAGAACACTAAAGTTCTAAGGAAATGGTGACCTTTTTAGAACATTTTAAGGAGGTCTACATTATTATTGCTAATCCAATTCACTTGTATGCAATAATCAAATAATATTATGCAAAATAACGTAGGTATTACAAAATATGAGGAAATCTTACTGATATTTATGTATAAAAAATAAAAACTATCATACGAGAGGCGAACATACCTTCAAAAACACCTATAATATCTTTGAAAAACAATACGAAACTGCCAAATAATACTGAGAAATTATTTATTAAGGCAGCCATCTTTATCCACAGACTTTTTAAGGCACAGTTAAAAAGGAAACAACCGTATACATAAATGTGCTGGTAATTCAAATTAAAATAATGGTACATTGTTTCTACATATATTTCTGAAAAAGAAGCAGCTAAATTTTTTTTTTTTATTGTAGCTCGGCAAAGTGACTGTACTGTGCCTGGTGGTAAGCACAGTAAAATCCAAAAACAATGGCGACCGCCGAAAGACATACTATCCATCGCCGGTCGCCGCTGTCATGCCGGCCTGAAAGCGTCCCAGTTAGGGACAGCCCCCCCCCCTGGTTGCTGGATATACACCGGCTGATCCCGGAACGCGACACGCCCAAACGTGCCACTATGGCGGGTGTTCCACCTGGTGTACGGTGGTCGCGATCCAGTCGGGTACAGACACCCTACCACCCCGCAAAAACAATATACAACAATAAATAAGAATCAGTTGCAGAAACGGCCATTAAATTAAAAACTAAGAGTAGCTTGTATTATATAGTACCTGATTATCTGATACAAAATATAAATACCTATAATTGTTTATAAACCTAGATATAGAAATGAGAATTACATTCGTAATATAAAAGTTATTGCGTTACGAGGTTTGTTAATTTAATATTAACTAGCGGGCCCGGCAGACGTTGTCCCGCCCTGAATAAAAATAAATCCTTGACAAATTATATACCAAAACGTTCCTCAGGAATCACTTTATCCACTGGTGAAAATCGCATGAAAATCCGTTCAGTAGTTTTTGAGTTTATCGTGAACAGACAGACAGACAGACGCGGTAGGGGACTTTATTTTATACTATGTAATGAAACATAGCCTATATCCAGCCGTTTCAAATAGAATCCGCAATTCTAATCACGAGTAGTTATCGAAGGTAAACCTGTGAGTTCAATTCAAACGCTTAATATACCGTATATGTTTTTTAAAAACTTTATCGGTGTTATTACAAAAAAGTTAAATACGTATTGAATACTTGTTTTAAAAAGGTTTCGAATTAAATGCACCGCGGTCGCTAAATTTTCGCCATCTAGCTCTTTTGTCTCGCTTTGGTTACGTTAGGTTAGACTTGTGAAAAAGGATAACGCGAATTTGCCTCGGGCGAGCGCGGTGTATTTTATTCGAAACCTTTTCAAAGCAAGTTGTCTACGACGCTTCAAGTATCCCGCCGTACGTGTGGGCCAATCCACGCCCTCGTGGGTGGCGTGATGCGGCCGGAGCCAATGGGGGTGCGAGTGGTTGGTGGAGAGAGCGGCGACAGCAGCGCAAGACAATGATAACGAAAAACTAACGACGCAAAAACACAAACTACAACAAGCTCGCACAGATCGTCTATTTCAAATTGTAAAAGTGCAAATATAAAAAAGTATGTTTGTAATGAACACAAGTCTTCAATACGTATTTAACTTTTTTGTAATAACAGCGTATATGTTTTAGCGTTAGAACACAGCCTCACCTGATGTTAAATGTGGTCTAAGATGATAAACATGCTGAACCTAGGTGCTTGTCGACAGATTATAAATTTGAAGGAGGTGCTTAGCCAAGTAAGCTTGGAAAAACCCTACCACCATATCATGGTTTTATCCCGATGTTTTCCTACACCGAAATTTCTGGGTCACTTGCTAGTAATATATTAGCAACCACATTACACTGGAAAAGGTATGTAAGATCTTTATAAAAGAAACTGATGTTATTGTAGTACGCGGGCAGTGTAACTTTTACACAGGTTTTAATATTTTTTAATAATTAAATCATGAACATTAAAAATATTAAAAAATCTTAACATATACAATGAAGCGGGACGGATGTTGAAATTCATCATGACGCGTGAATATTAAAGTAACATTTAATTTGTACATGCGAGATTCGAGTCGTGCGTGGATTTAATAAAATTATCTTGCCGCTTTTCTCCTATATTTTAACAAAATATGTTTAAATGAGGAGATTATTGACAAAGGAAGTGACATATAGTGGCTTTTATTTTCTATTCATATTCTTGATTCATTGTGTAGGGTATATTTTGTAACATTCAAAATGAAAATCAAAAATACTTTATTCAATTTAGACCCTAAGAAGGCGCTTATAAATGTTAGAACTACCACTGGTTTGGAACACTACCCAGTCATCAAGAAGAACTGCTAAGAACCTGAGAGGATGCACAGAGAGGGGCGACATGACCATCGTTCATTAGTGATCCATCCTACTCTACTGCTTGAATATACTATCCGGCAAATCGCTAATGTGCATTAGGACTTTGTTATAAAACCTAATAATATTAGCTAAACCTATTAGCTATTACCTAAAAAACTGTTACTGGTTTTAGTGAGGCTGAAACATGAATTGACTAATTTTTCATTGCTTCTAGTATTTAAATCATGTCGGTCTTTTACTAAGTCTATATTATCTAAGTTTTGGAGACATAAACTGGATTAATAACATTGTATTGTTAGGGCAGAGTTAAAATACCGTATTCTTGAAACTTGGCATTTAATTCGCGAGACCACATATTATAGCTCGAATTGCCCGTTTTTCTAGTAGAAATATGGTGTGCACCACAGCAAAATACCGTAAGACATTAAGCTACGGAAGTAAGCGATGGAACCCATCTTAGCAGTGACAATATCTATTAGCTAGCGAACTGTGAACGCAGCAGTACTTCCCACCATTTAAAAAAAATATTATCTTTAATATTGACATAACTCGACTATCGTGGAAAAATGAAGAGAATAAAAAATAATACCATAGGACATGGACTCTGAAATGTTACAAAAATGATCTAGAAGTTCTAAGAAGAGAGTCGCCATCTTGTTGAATCTTTCAAGTTACCGGAAAAATGTAGGTGGTAGAGCTACGCTGAAGCTGGTTTCAGCATGTATGGGTTGGCTCGCCCGGTGTAGTTCCACCCTCTCACAGAAAACCGACGTGAAGTAGCAGTGCCTGCATCATTGCGTTTGGTTCGATCAGTGAGAGCGCCGGTGGCCCACCTTCACTCCCTTTCCCTCCCTTGCTTCCCCCCCCCCAAACACAGGCTGGCAACGCACTTGCGACTCTCTTGGTGTTGCAAGTGTCTATGGGCGGTGGTGATCACTTAACATCAAGTGACCCACCTGTTCGTTTGCCTCCTATGTAATAATATTACCTACGCGGTAACAACAGTAGTAATCTTGAATAAAAAGGATCGTTTGTTGCGCTAGAAAGAAGAAGAAAAAAGATCAACGATAGTAGAATTCGAAGCGATGACATCTCATTAATATACTTAGTCTGGCCGTAAATACCGTTACAATTAAAAATAAACAAAATATTACATTTGAATTTGGAATCTGTCATCTTTATACGATTATTCATTGAGTTTTCTCGTTTTGGCGCCAATACATTGTACAATATTTTGTGATATTAAAATGGAGTGGGGTGATAAAGAGAACCAAATCGCTGTGGTTGCATTACACAAAGTAGGTATGGAGCCAAATGCAATATTTAAAACTCTCCATACGCTTGGTATTAGTAAAGTGTTTGTGTACCGGGCTATTAATGCGTACAATAAGACCTCCTCTGTTTGTGACACAAAAAATCTGGTCGGCCGTCCGTGGTCAAAGAAGTAAGGGAAAGAATCCGAAGAAATCCTGTCCGTAAGCAAAAGATTTTATCTCGGGAGATGAAGATAGCACCTAGAACCATGTCGCGTATTTTAAAAGATGACTTAGAACTTGCAACCTATAAGAGACGCACTGGTAATTTCTTAACTTATAATTTAAAAAAGAATAAGTTGGTAAAATCGAAACAACTACTGAAGCGGTACGCAAAGGGAGGTCACAAAAAAAATTTGTTTACGGATGAGAAAATTTTTACAATTGAGCAACATTTTAACAAACTAAGTGACCGTATTTATGCTCAAAGCTCTAAAGAAGCCTCCCAATTAGTCGACAGAGTGCAACGTGGGCACTATCCGACTTCAGTGATGGTTTGGTGGGGTATTAGCTATGAAGGAGTGACTGACCCATACTTGTGTGAGAAAGGTATCAAAACATCAGCACAAGTGTATCAAGATACCATTCTTGAGAAAGTAGTGACGCCCCTTAACAACACCATGTTCAATAACCAAGAATGGTCCTTCCAGCAAGACTCGGCGCCGGGTCATAAAGCTCGGATTATGATTTATGGTCAGTTTTAGAGAGTACGGCTTGCTCTATACGCCGTGATAATTTGGAGTCCCTAAAACAACCCGTGCGATTAGCAGTGAAGAATTTTCCCATGGAAAGAGTGCGTGCTTCTCATTGATTGATGCGTGATTGATAACTGGCCTCAACGTTTAAAGGACTGTATTGCAGCCAATGGAGACCACTTCGAATAATCTTTTTATATTTGAAATTGTTTTATATTTATGTATTAAACTAACACACTGTAAAAGTAAGAAATGTTATTTGCAATAGAAAATGGTTTTTTTTTGTTTCAATATTTATGGCAAGACCAGGTAGAACGTTGATGTGTGTGTGGAGATGCATTAGAACCATTCGCTCTTGTATCGAAGAATCTTCGGCAAGTTTTTATTAGCAAGCAATTGCATTAAGGACGTTTAGAATGTACCAATATCGGCCATACACACGAGATTCTAACTTCTTACTTATTTTACTACACAATTATTACCACCTTTATTATAATAATTTGAATATAAACAATACTTCCCCTCGTCCCGTACCTTAATCACAGTTCGAGGTAATCTCATTTTAAATACTCCTGATACGAAAGCAGATGAAGAGAAAAGACAAAATGCGAGAAATTAGAGACAACGAAATTTGATGGTCTTCCTCGCATGTGTTACGTCACTAGTCTGACGCAAGCCGCGCAAGCGCAATACTGCCAGTCATACTTATGCAGTATGTTATGACGCGAAATTATAGATTTATCTCCTGCCAAGAATACCGCTCAACGCGCCTAAAGAAGTTTTCACTTCAAAAAATGATAGATCTTTATGGTATCATAAACCTTCTAAACTTTGAATCCGAATATCTCACTATAATCAGTCACAAAGATAAGATCTATTAGAGAACGATTTTTTTAATTTTCTATCATTTGTATTTATAAATACAAATTCTTTAATCTAGACACCCGAAATAGTTATACACTTAATCAAAAAACGAGTCGTAACGAGTTCGCTTGACATTTTTCATCTCGTATTTAATAAAGAAGTGAAATTAAAGTTGGAATATGTGGGAAGTTTCAGTGCGCTTGCAATTTCATAAAATGAAATAAAAAGAAGAAACATGTAGATATGCCTTATGTAAAGTAAACTTTGCACCCTAGATGGCGGTTATCTAAGTATATTCTTCAACCGTTCAACATACGTCTTCATTGAAATTAATAAATCAAGAATTAAACGTATGCGAATTTGGAAAGATTGGTATTATATCGATAGACTAGCGTCTGTTCGCGATTTCGTCCGCGTGGAATAGTTACTTTGAGCTAACGCTAACACACAGGGGATCGCAATCGGATTTTGAAACATTCTTCATTGGTGCTCCGCTCCTATTAGTCTTAGCGTGATGATACTTAACACTGAGAGATTTTTTCAAACCGGACCAGTATTTCCTAAGATTAGCGCGTTCAAGCAAACAAATTCTTTAGCTTTATAAGCTTAAGTAAAGTAGTATAGATTTCAAATAACGTTATTAAAAATCATCCTTAAAAGTAAATTTGATAAGAATTTTCGGTGAACGTAGGAAAGTGTAAAAATAAATTTATCTATATATAAATAGGTAGTGTGTAAACGATTAAGACTATCTCCCTCCTCTGTTTCTCAACCGATTTTCTTCATTTCTTTATTTATTTTGTTAGTGAGCTTTAGTGTTATCGATAAAAAAATTAGAAAAGACTTTTTATCTCCATGGTCGAATCCACTGGACGAGCACTCGTATTAATGAATCGGTAGTTTTGTCTGTACTTATATTTTTCCCAAAATTTGTGACAGATATTTATTACAAAGGATATTGAACTCTAATATGATATTAAAGGATTGTTTATCTGTCTGTTTGCAGAGTTTGCTTTACTAAATAAAACAGCTTGATCGATTTTTATGTCGTTGCGTACATGGGAAGTGTATGCAATTCCTTAATTGATATAGTACAAAAATGTGTCAATAATATTTTCAGAATTCAGAATAAAAACCAATTCAAATAAAAAAAGAATCATTAAAATCGGTTCATACTTGACGGAGATATCGCTTAACATACATAAAAAAAATACATACAACCGAACGTAGTAACCTCCTCCTTTTTCGAAGTCGGTTAACAATATTTAATAAGAATGTTTAAGTAACTTTAATATAATTTGTACACAGGAATTTAAAAGGCTATAGCATTTCCAGTAATATGTTTAGAAATCACAAAATATGAGTGTAAATAAAATTACAAAACAAAATTATTTTTTCAGACACTATATTCGAATAACCAACAGTTTTACACTTTGCTTGAATAACATTTTCAAATTAAATTCCGGAGTATGGGTTCAGTATGACTCTTCGTAAAAATTAAAATTTTCCACTCAACACATACGCCGCGGATGATTTATTACATTTAATTAATAACTCCAAGTATGGGCACATATGTATATCGTTTTAAAGTTTTCTACTACAATTTTTATATCGTATTGTTTATATAGTTACGGTGTTGTTCGGTTTATTATCACTACATATTATAAGACGAAGTCCTTTATAACGTCTGTCTGTCTGTTCGCGATAAACTCAAAAATTACTGAATGGATTTTCGTGCAGTAACCATCAGTAGATAAAGTGATTCATGAGGAAGGTTTAGGTATAATTTGCGAAGGTTGCAAAGTCAAGCCGCCTGGAACTTTTCATCGAAAACGCTGCCTAATAATCCCTTTGAGATATGACAAAACAATAGATGTTGAGATATTCCTTTTATATAGATCTACAAAAAAGTTTGTGACGGCATATATCTTTAAAAGATAGCCCACTATATGTTAATTACATTAAGCATTTCATGCAAATGCTTATCTTTATCTTCTTTATATATATAATTGTGCTGTCCTTGTGTATGTGACTGAACTCCTAAACGGTTAGAACGACTTTGATGTAATTTTTTGTGTGTGTTCCAGTGGATTCGTCAATGGTTTAGATTCACAATTGGACTTGGTAGGTGGTGCTGCAGTCGGATTCTAGGATTTTTTTTATTAGGGCAGGACACCGTCCACCGGGCCAGCAAGTATGGGATATATTTGTCAAAGCTTTGAAGTTGTTATCTCGCATTTCTAGAGAATAATTCCAGTAAAATAGCGTATTTTCTTGTTAAAATTACTTGAATAAGCAGAATAAGAACTGTGATCTGAAGGCAAATAATATAGAATAGTTTTCTTATACGGCTCATAAATAAACAGTAGATAATTTAACTACCTTTTTTATTGTAGTTTCACTCGCGCTATTGTAGAATTAATATATATCGAGAATAGTTTAATTATTCTGCGATCCCTTAGCAAAATCTCATGATAATCGGTTGTGTAGTTGAGACGTAAAACAAAACAATAATAACATTCACATTTATTATATTAGTTAGGATATTCGTTATAATCGTAATTACCGGTTTATATAATAATTTAGACAATTTTTTTTATTTTCTCTTTTTCTACATTGATAGATAATCCTCAATATTGAAAAGTATCACTGCCATTACTTATTGGATAATGATTGCAAACTATAACACTAACAGTGTTAGGTTTTATAACAAAATAAAACAAAGCATATTACCGGCTTATCGGATAGTATGTTTTTGGGTGTAACAATACAGACGACAACAGTATATATATATATAACGGTATAATGACAGTTTATAGTTTTTGTTTACAATGATAGTTACTCGGAGACGACAATAATTAGGCGTAGCGAGTCGCGAGGTACGGGTGCCGCGTGCCGTTCGTCTCGTAGCTCGGACGGACTGCCCATAGATAAGATACTATATACTGAGAGGACTGCCGGTCCGTATCTGCGCGGGCGCAAACTATTCTGCGCGCCCCCACCTCTTCGTCCCGTGGCGAGGACCGATCTCGCGAAAAAATAGAGTGTAATGCCACATGTTCAAGCACCGTGTCAAACGGGGTCAGTATATGAAAGACGCTGATGTCTGAAAATGGTGTTTCTCTCTATACATCCGTCAAAACCGAATGTAACTATGTTTATAACTAGCCGACACGTGCCCACTTCGTTGGGCGGTAATAGGCATTATCAAGCTACAACTTTTCTCTAGAACTCAATCATATATATCTCATAATTAAGGCAGCGTTCGTAAGAAACGTTTAGCGTTCGACCATTTTTCTCCGACTCCCCAGATATTACCCCCTACAACCTCACAAACTTTACCTCTTTATAATATTAGTATAGATTATAGATAATATAATTAGTTAATAGCTTCTGGCCGCGACTTCGTACGCGTGGAATAGTTATTTTGGGCTAAGACGCAGCGGAAGCTCTCAAAAGGAAAAAATACCCCGATTTTAAAACATTTTTCATTGATGCTCCGCTCCTATTGGTCTTAACGTAATGATATGTATGACACTCATAAACAACGCGGCTTTATATTGGTAATAGAATTTTCAAAATCGGTTGAGTAGTTCCTGAGATTACCCCCTACAACGTTACAAACTCACAAACTTTACCTCTTTATAATATTAGTATATAGATTATAGCCCCTGCCCACGACTTCGTTCGCGTAGTAATAGTTACTACTCTGGGCTAACGCTGTTACACAGCAGAAGCTCTCAAAAAGAAAAAAACATCTCGATTTTGAAACATTTTTCATCTGTGCTCCGCTCCTATTGGCCTTAGCGTGATGATATATAGCCTATAACCATTCTCGATGAATAACCTATATAACACTGAAAGAGTTATTCAAATCGGACCAGTAGTTCCTGAGATTACCCCTTACAACGCCACAACGTCACAACGTCACAAACTCACAAACTCACAAACCCACAACAAACTCACAAACTTTACCTCTTTATAATATTAGTATAGATTATGTATGATTGTAAAAATGTGTTATGTTTGGTTTGGTTTGGTTGTTTGTCCTAACCGGTAGTAGTTTTGACAATCATAAGTGCCTCCTCAGGGCCTAATTGAAATAAAGTATATTTGATTTTATGTGATTATTTCAAGATGAATCCATTGTTCTAACAAAATGGCAGACCCCGCTCTTAGAACTTTCCAGGGAGTTTTTGTGACATCTCAGAAATCATGTTCCATATTATTATTTCTAAACGACTTCACTTATACACAATAACCAAGCTATATTACGCAATATGCCACCAATATTATACAAAATAGGGTCAAATAACGCAGCTTTATGAATCAGATATAAAAACCACTACATGAGACAGTCTAAGATCTCAACAAGAACTTGACAGCCAACTTTATTATGTAGTTATTCTTTTGAAGGTAGAGTAGATATTGTGTTGATATAATTCCAAACTAAACATTTATAAATACTTACCAATATAACAAAAGGGCATAGGGTACATTTTATTTAGCAAAAGAAGTATTGTTCCCGAGGTATAGGTCCAATATATATATATAATTATTACAGGATAATAAGACAAAAATATGGTCGAGTCACTCGACATAGTGCCTGACTTTGTGTTTCGAGATCAGCTAGTTATAACAAGCTACTGAATGTCTTTCGTCGTGGTATATGTCTAGAGTCTAGACTGTAGACTATGTAAAGATAAAATCTATAAAAAGTAAAGTACGGGAAATTTCACAGGCATGTATTTGAAAAAAAAAATCATTATTAAGCATCTGTAATAATTTCGATTCAAAACTAGCTTTCACTAGCTGATAGATACCTTATATACAAAATTTTATGATAATTGGTGGTGTAGTTGCGGCTTGAAAATGTTACAAATAAACTAACAAGTTTATTCTATTAGTAAGGATTAGATGATTCACATTATATTGACAAAGAAGGAATTTCAAAGATATGAAATAATTGTAAAACAAATAACAGTACAACAGCTCGTAATAAACTTCTATAGAAAGCCGACATAAAATAAAATACAGCGATGTAACAAGCGCTACAGTTTTCACTAGGTGGAGCTAAAGCTTTGCGGGCTAGATTAGCAAGTAAAATCACTGGGTTCTGCTGTAAAACATTGAAGGCAACGTCGCTAGATAAACAGGGGAGGGCAACCGCGGTAAGGGTGGGAGCGAGATGTTTCCTAACGCGTCGACGACAAAAAAATCCCTCCCTTTAACCTCCCGGTTATGTAGTTGGAGAGGTGCCAACGTCGGAAATTACAAGATCTTTTATGTTTTTGTTTATCTTCAAGCTTTCACTATCTCCTTTGAAGTTCAATACTTTTTTTATCTTATAATTTTATCTGTTATTGAAGATTTAACAATGTTATTAGTAAATTACCTGTAACAATTCTGTTATTTCACTTGTTTATATAAAATGTTAAATTTGTCTTCTACTTTGTAAGTTTAATTTTTTTTTAGTAACAATGCAGTGTGTTTGCTGAATGTGATTTCTTCTCTTTAGTTTTTATATTTTTGTGTCTATTTTTATATTCACCGGGTACTTTGTAAAGTAATTGTCTACTACAGTTTGCCTGTAAGAGATCGCTCTAAGCGATAAGGCTGCCTAACTCTTCACGAATATTATAAATTGCTGTTTAATTTTGTATATTTTAAGGTGTGCATTAAGAAGTTTATTATTATTAACAATTTTAGTTTATATTTTTTTCATTTGCAATCCAAATGTTTGATTAACAATGAATTTGGACGATTCTGTAACACATGCTAGTTAAGAACTAATTCAGTTATGCACAAGCATCATAATATTCATACATTAAACATACGCTTACTCATTTGCGAACATGTTTATACACGAATACGTACCATGCGAAACTCAGAGGTTTGCGTTCTTTCATACGTGTCAAACACCGACGCAGCTCGCAAAACCATGAATGCTGTTACAATTTTGCATATTCATTTGCGTATTACAGTTGTAGATTTAAATATTCATCCCTATATAAGAGACTATTATAAGCTTCAGTTTTCGCCGAAAGACATCGTTATGTTGAAACCATAGCGTGGGTATTTTCTGGAATGGCTTTGTTAAATGTCACCATGGAGTAGAATAAGTAATTAATTATTTTCTATTTATTTCTGCAGCTGTTTTTAAAGCCACTAGGAAAGTCTATTCAGAATTCAATATGGTATCATTCCTTATACAGCTATATGACATCCCATAAGCAAATGAACTATATAACCCAAGGTTAAAAAGTATTCCTGCTTTATCATGTATTGTAATAGGGGACAGTGTCTCTTGTACTATTCAAGATCACTTGAAATAGTCTTCAATCCACAATCTACTGAATCCACTTTACTAATTTCGCTATTTTTTTTTATTTAGTGAGACGTTAAAGCTTAGTGTTTAAATTTTATTTGAAAATCTGCTTGTAACTATACGTGTCTTTAGTATTAAATACATAATTTACAAAAAATATTTTATATTTATCTTATTTTCAAGTCATACACGTCCGAAAGACACACTGTTTTCTCATTTGTAATACTATTGTGAATAAAATTAAAACTAGTATAATTATTAATAACGCAGTTCTTAACTTTAGTAACTCCGAGCCTATAACAACTTATTCCCAAAGGGGTTTTGCGCCATCGCCAAGTATTTGCCTAAGCATTTTGGTGTGCGGAGAATTTATGTAAAGTATATTACGAATAAACAATTTTACGCGAACATCGAGGCTCTTCCGCGAAGCTTGAGCTTCAACCGGCAATATTGGGTAATTATAGCCGTTAAACGAAGATTTATGAAAATGTAATTATTCTTTTTTTTTATTTAATTTAAAAATTGTATAACTTCCAGGAATTTATTAGCACATATTTACACATTTAATAATTACAATATCAAATCATCTTGAATTAATGAATGAATATTTTATTGCACTCTTTAGTTTATATACCGGCGAGCTGAATGCCACGAGGCATTTTCTTCCAGCTAACCACTGGTTTTGTTATCAGTAATAAAAGTTACCGTAGGCAGTGGAAATATAAAAGAAGCGAAGGAAATGAATAAAGTAAAAAAAATAATATTCAAATTAACTTAACATTGAGATATTGAATAGATAAAATGAACAATAAAAATACAACAATACAAAACAAAACAAATACACACAAGAATATACATATGTAAACACATATAGACATACTGACATACATACAAATATATAACAATGATAAAAATGATAACAAAATATTCATGACAAATTTTTCGAACAAATTTCAAAGCTTTGATAAATTTCTAATACTGCCGTATATCGAGGTCTCATGGCTTAGTCACAGTAAGCCCTACCAAGAATGGACAAGTTACAAGTTTTATCCCGGAACATTGTTTAAGTATTGCGTGACAAACATAAGTGTTATTTTTTATAAAAAATGAGAATGAAGGAAATAAACTCAATTAAAAATCCGATGTTGTAATACTTAAGTAAAATAATAACAATAGTTGCTCACATTTATAACGATTTTTAAACTAAGACTAGACTAAGTGTCTGCATAATAAAAGAAAATCGAAGCAGTTACAAGGACTGCCGACAGAAGTGAAAACTTAAAACAATGAAACATATTTAATGTTCTCTTTTGAATTTTCTAAATTAATTATAGAGTATGAATTATTTAAATTACATTTTATTTAAATTATTATCATTAGTCTGGTTTTCACATCTATTGGCACTCTGAACAATAATTATATACATTTTTATACAATTTATACTGAATATATGATAGGCTGCACAATCTCAATACAAAATATGCATATTAGATGTACACAGGCCCCTATACTATGCGTCGCTAGTCTGACACAAGCCGCGCAAGTGCAATACGATCGGTCACGCTTATTAGCATGTCATGACGCGAAAAAAATAATTTATCTCCTGACAAAAAAATACCGCTAGACGCGCCTAAAGAAGTTTTCATAATAAAAAAACATAATTGTCAGTTCTATGTGTGTATTATATACTTACTTGCTATATTTAGGTATGCTTGAAATGAAATAGCCGCAAAAAATACTATGTTCCAATATTCTTGGATCAAATACTACGAGATACAGTTTTTAATATTTGAAACTGCATATTAAACTAAAGCGACTGTTTTAGCCTTTGTCTTCCTCTATGCAGAGACGTAGAAGTCATTTACGAAATTTGTGCCGTACTTAAGCATTTTAAAAAAATGTTCTCGACGCGGACAATTGGATTCAGCAACGCATCCCTCCGGCCTAATGTACTCGGGGTCTTTAGATATTTGTAAGCTCATAATCCGGGCTCAGGCGGTAAACAACCTTCCCGGGGACTGTAATACGCATTCGGTACAAATAGTATTTAGTATAATCTACTATTCTAGATAGACAAAATCCATTTCATTATCATTTGATAGGCTTATATTACTTATAAATTGATTTTATTGGTATTGGTAGGTGGTAGAGCCACGTTGGTAGGTGGTAGAGCCACGTTGGTAGGTGGTAGAGCCACGTTCGGTAGGTGGTAGAGCCACGTTGAAGCTATTACTGGTTTCAGCATGAATGGGTCGGGTCTCCCGGGGTAGTACCACCCTCTCAAAAAAAAACGAAGGGGAGTAAAAGGGGTTGCAATGTTGGGTTTGGTTGGGGGAGGGGGGGGCCCGGGGACCCCCCCCCCCCCCCTTTCCCTTTTCCCCCCCCCCCCCCCCCCCCCCCCCCCCCCCCCAAGAGGGGGGGGAGACTTTTGTGTTCCTCGTGGGGTGGGAGGGTGGTGGGGGGGGGGGGGAGCTAATACAAGAGGGGCCCCCCTTTTTTTTGCCCCCAAAAAAAAAAAAAAAAAAAAAAAAAATTGAAATATTTTTTTTTGTAATCGTAAACTTTTTAACTAATATTATAAATTCTAATTAGAGTTTGGTTTCTTGTTACGCTGTCACGGCAAAACAACTGAACAGAGTTTGATGGAGCTCTACAGTAATGTATAAATATATCATTTAAACCGGTGAAAATATTATAGTAATTAAATAAGAATAAAATATTATGTGTCATAAAGACACACGGAAGAAGTGAATTTTTAATTAAACAAACATAAAAATACACCAAACTGTGTCCGATCTGTAACGTTACAAATTTTACAAGTCGTTAAAAATACAACAAAAAGTCTGCTTCACGCCGTGTTCCCAGACGGTCACCCATCCAAGCAATAACCGCGGGCAACGTTGCTAACTTCGGTGATCGGATGAAAACCAGTATTTTCGATACTCTACCCGACACAGATTTTATCATCAGACTATTACGTCATCTATAAAAACGTAACTTTATCGAATATAAGTTATTTTTGTTATTGAAACAATTAAATAATGCCTGTGCTGAATGTGATATTTGTGTTTGATTACATAGCGACCACTATACACCAAGTGTAAGATCCTCTAAAATGGTATACATAGACGTTTCGCATTCCGATATCAGTAAGCGAATGCTTATACTACTATACTTATACCAGAAACAGCAATAAATTGGTAATTCTATATTTCAGGCTTACTAACACCAAAAGCAGTTTTTTAAGTAATACTGTTAGGTTTTATAACAAAGCCCCAAAGCACATTATAGATTTGCTATATAAGCAATAAGTTCAAGCACCATGTCATGGTTTTAATTTATAAATATGTATATATATGATAGGGCGTATCAATACGTGAACGATGGTGACGTCCGAAACTGACTGCTCTCTCTGTGAATCCACTAAAACGAATGTAATGATCTATGTTTTATAAAAAGACTAGCGGCTCGGGCGGACGTTGTCCTGCCTTGATAATAAAAAAAATCTAAAAATTCAACCGCAGCGCCACCTACCGGGTCCAATTGTGAATCTAAATAATTCTCGGATTCACTGGAACACGCACACAAAATTTCATCAAAATCGGTCCAGTCGTTTAGGAGGAGTTCAGTCACATACACACGCACACAAGAAATATATATATTAAGATATATATCTTGAACAGATAAACCTGATCGAACTGCTTGCCGGTTCTTCTTGATGACTGGGTCGTGTGGCTGAACCGGTGTTAGTTTTGACGTGGATAAACACCTTCTCAAGTCCTAAATTTAATAAAGTATTTTTATTTTAATATTGACAGTAACCAAGAGAGATAGTACCATTACTTCTTTCTTCTCCTTCTTTCTTCGAATAGATCGTAGCTATTTTGGCGTCTAGTTTTGTTAATTGCGTTTCGAGACTAGGCGCTCTATATTCAGCTATCGAGAGGCCTCCAGAAAGTTCCACGACATTTATTGCCTATTGAATGTAGAGCTCTCGGTGATTGTCGTTGTTTTTATGTTACACTGTGTTCATTACTAGATACAGTGTTGACACTTTCTCTTGCTAGAATAAAAATAACATTGTCATGATAGTCTCGCGTTTAATAAAATAATTCTGTTTCGCCTCTCTCACACAAAATTGTCACACTAGATGCCCGTCTCGGCTTTCAATGAATGTGCTAATGTAGTTTCCTTTATAGTGCAACTATGTTATACATTTCAAATATCAAATGAATAATGAATTTCAAAATTTTTGCAGTTCTCACTCACTCACTTTTTTATGTGGAATTTTTTTAACCTAAAATTTTCACTGTTACGTACATATATTCCAAACATTTTCTTTCATATAAATCTTGGCCTAACAACTACAGATATAATAAAATAAGAATTCGCCAAACAGGTGCACTCGTTCTGAACTAACGAGATAAAATAATAAACTTAGCGTTAAACACTCTTATAAGCATTATCTATTGCAGATTCAAACCCAATGATTGGGATTTACGTATTACGTTTATGCACTCTATCAATTTTAAGCTCTGTTTATATGTATGTATGTGTTCTTGTTATATTAGTTTGATGCACCTGTGTATCGGTGTAACTTAAAGGTTTTAATTTTGCATATAATTTAAATTTTGTTACATTTATATTACCGACTGTACGTATATCCGTATGTTATATGGGCTCCCATCGAAAATCAGCGCTGCAGTACGTTTATACTGCGGAATATTTGCTGAATGAGTTTGCCAATTGTTGGACATTTTTTTTTTATTTGCATGCAGTAACATTATAAGTAAAAAGCTGTAGATACGATACCTACATGTTATTTTGACAAAACAAATGGCATGAAAACGCACACATACGTAAACTGTCTTAAAGGTTTGCATGTGTTTAATTTGTTGTTTTAATTTAATTTAATCGTTTAGTTGTTCCAACATTAAACTATATTTTCCTTTCCGTCTTAGCTAAATTCGGCAATTCATTTTTATTCATATAGACAGGATCGCAATTTGATATAAAATTAAATTAACACTAATCTGCTTTTACATACGCATATAAGCTAGCGAATTCCGTTTGTATCCGACCGTACATCCTTCGAAGGCCGTTGATTGAAAATGCTAAAGCAAACGGGCCCCACCTGTTTCCACAAAGGGATGAACGCTCCGTAAGGAATTGCCCCTTATTTGTACTGATTTTCACGAATACTATCGGGTTCGGTATTCCTGTTTGCTTACTTTGAAGTAAGGTTTTGTTTGAAAGAAATACGTGAGGGTTTTAGACTGAGGCCCTTCACGTATTTGATTAAGCGTGAAGCGGTTACATATTGATTATGTCTGGAAATGACTCTCACTTTGTACATTCACTGAAACTATAAATATAATACTGAAAATAATAAACGACTGTGAAACTGTGAACAATTAATTATAGTTTTAAGGTAATGTACATTAAAGTATAAGAGAGAGAAAGGAAGGAAGAAAATGAGGAGGGTAGGGGGGGGGGGAAGCGGGGAAAAGCGGAAAAAAGGGTTAAGAAGAGAAAACCGGTGGCAAAAAAAAAAATTTTTAAATAAAATAAATGTATAAACACGCATTTTAATTAAATATTTCGTAAAAGCAACAGGGTATCAGAAGTTTTTTTCATATCGTAGGGGGCAAGTGAGCAGGTGGGTCACCTGATGTTAAGTGATCACCACCGTCCATAGATACTAGCAACACCAGTGGAGTCGCAAGTGCATTGTCAGTCTGTGTTTTGGGGGAGGGGGAGGGGAAAGAGGGTGGGAGGGTACGAGGGAGGGGGAGGGGGAGGAGGTCTTCCGGCGCTCTCCCTGACCGAACGAAACGCAACAATGCAAGTACCGTTACTCCACGTCAATTTTCTGTGAGAGGGGTGGTACTACTCCGGACTAGCTGACCCATTTATGCTGAAACCAGTAATAGCTACAGCTTGGCTCTACCACCTACCAAAGTGATTCAATATCTGTTTTATACCTTAAATTATATACCAATTATGAGTATAATGTGCTCTTTCCCTTTAGACTTACTTATAGGAAAATTTTAATATTATGTATATAGATGAAACATTGTCGTTGTTTTCTAAAGCTTAGTTGTGACTCTTACAAATTACATAATTTTCCAAGCAATTACTTTTTACCGTTCACAAAAAACTTCTCAAAGTTCATGTAGGCTCAAAATCGTAATTGAGATCTCTCAAGCGTGACGCCCAAGGCAACGAGCTAATCAAGAGAAACAAAAAGACTTAATACTATCAATCTAAGTTTTAAAAATAAATTAACATCTAAAGACAACGCATGCATTTTAATCAAACCATTATAGCCTTTAAATTATCTATACAGAACGTAAAATACTAATAAAGTATTTTTGTTTTAAATTTTTCAGAATATTGTTTATTTTGCTACTCGTATATAAGGTCAAATCTTACAGAGCAGCTGTAGACCAATGCATTAATCAATTAGACTGACTATTTATTTCTTCTTAAATTTATTGTGGTTCAATTATTTAGCTCGCTATTAATATATATTGATCCGTTGACCACTCATTCGAACTTGATACAGGCATTTATTGGTTTCAAATTTGATGTCGATCCTATCGGTCGACTGTGGATGGAAATTAATGAAACAACGGGTTAGATATATTCCAAGAATATTAAAATTTCATCTTATTCTGTCGCAACTACCATGCGTCAAGTGTCAAGCACGCAATGTAGCACGCAAAGTGTCAAGGTACGTTCAGGCATATCGCGTTCCAGGATTAGTCATATTTTCAGTATTCAAGCGTGGGTTTTCGCACCCGAATGGACCACTATTAGTATATACACGGAGATAAAAACGTTAGATCTACTCTCTTTCCACGTCTTTATAATAACCAGTGTGTGTCTAAAAGTTGTGAAGCTTAGAAACCCACATTATATCGAAGAATGGTGATAAATCATAGTTCCCTATGTGGTCGCCTATGTTTTTTGGACTACATTGCTAACTATCACGGTTTATCACGAAGAACATGAGTTAACAGTTTTGAAACATTTTTTTTTATATTAACAACGTGGTATATCAACTTAGTTGTTGTGATCTCTACATTTATTACCGAATAAACACGACAATATATTATCCAATGCGTTACATTCGGTGACATGTCTTGCCAAACTTATGAATAAACATGCCTGTCGTAAAAATATTTTACTATCCACGAACCACGAAAACGGCGAACGAAATAATAGACGTACATAATACTTAAATGTAACCATGTCGGATACATACGCTTATTTTTGGCAATAATCCCAACTTTTTATTTACAAAAAAAGCACTTATTCATTCTCCACTGCTCACAGTTTTTACTAAATTCTATATACATGTCAGGTCAAGCAGTCATTATATATCATAATCCATAAAGTCTATAAACACAATATAGTATTTCGTCTCACCGTTGTATTCATATGAGGTAGGTGTACTGCAATTTGTCACTCGGGACTCGTTCTTCTGAAAATCGTCTTGTTATTTTATGCAAATTACATGCTTTATCTGAAGTAACTGTGAGCAGTCTTTTATTGTCCTTAATCGTAATTTTCTCATTAGTACTTAACATCCGTACCAGTTTTATCCATTTGAAGTTACCTTTGTTAAATTTTATGAAACTGCTTAGCTTATGAAAAAGTCGTGGTGGTCTAGTGGTTTCACCGGTGAAATATCATCTCGATGTACGCAAGTTCGAACCCGGGTGTGTATCAACGATTTTTTCGGAGTTCGCATATATTTACTTATTTAAATTATCTATCGTCTGACGATGACAGAAAACATCCTGAGGAAAGCCCAATTTGAGAAATGTTCATATAGTAGATATGTGAGAAATGTGGATTTCTCAGAGTTTGAAATCGTCAATACGTCGTGGGCTGGCGTGGTGACTATGCTCATATCTTCCTTCGAGAAGAGGTCTATGGCCCTGCAGTGGGTCTCTTACAGGCTGATGATGATGATGTTTAACTTCTATGGAAAAGTGTAGCGATATGTACTATAGATGCTAATCTCCAGAATTCTCTATCTGCTTTTAAAAACATCGCAAAATTCCGTTCTACCAGTTCCGGAAAAGCAGTAGGCACTTCAGTTTCATTTACGTATATAGATTATATGTTTCTAAGATAAAGCATACATAAAAACCAAACTCATATACGTGTCATATTGTGTGTCACATTGCAAGATAAATTGAAGTTCCGAGTTCTATAGCGACCATCGTCAGGTGAATTTTGCTAATGATTCTTGAAAACGAACGCAAACACATCATTGCCTCATTTAGCAAAGTTGTAATTAAACTGTATAATAATCCATTGTAAGTTTATTTGAGAAGCGAAAGTTAATATTCGTAATTTCGTTTTTGCAAAAAAGAATCTTTTTATTCATTTATTGTTTACCAAATGTGCTAAAAAATTGCTACCATTTAATTTTTAGTATATTGAGATTTTTGTTTTTGTTGCTTTTTCTTAGACATCTTTTTTATATCTTAGGAGGCAAACGGACAGGTGGGTCACCTGATGTTAAGTGATCACCACCGTCCATAGACACTTGCACCACCAGGAGAGTCGCAAGTGCGTTGCCAACCTGTCTTGGAGAAGAGGGGGAGTAAGGAAAGGGGGAAGAGGAGGGGAGATGGGCTTCCGGCGCTCTCACTGACCGAACGAAACGCAACAATGCAATCACTGTTACTTCACGTCGGTTTTCTGTGGGTCGGGTGGTAGTACCCCGGTCGAGCCGACCCATTCATGCTGAAACCATAAATAGCTTCAGCGTGGCTCTACCACCTGCCACTACAATCTAATGAGATTTAGATTGTTTTTTCCTTTTTTTATGGAGGATCAACATCAATCTTAAAATGTAAGTAAAAACAGTCGTGAAGTTATAACCGCTCCTTACTTGGACGCTTTTTATTACTTAAGCTATTGAATATAAATTCTGTTCCTCGTCCTTCCATCCAGACCATATTAACCCAATGCAAGATAGTTGCCCTCGTTCACTCACACCGACCTTCAAGGTTTTACGCGTATCTCATCCAAAGTTTACCGGTCACAGGGCTGGAGTTCTGCTCCACCAGCCGTTTACCATTCCCAACTCCTTTACGTCTAATGTCCATCTCTCGATCTTTCTATCTATTTTTCTATTCGCGTTACAATATAATAAAATAAAAGAAAAACAGTGATAATAAAGCGTATTAAATCATAGAATTTGTATTGAGACAGCAAACCCTTCGCATAACTTGTTAACAGGCCAAATATTTTGCTCATAGCACTAATTTAATTTTGAATGGGCAAAGTTCGCTCAAAAGTGTATGCCCGTGGATTTATTGCTCAGAAATCTCGAATGGCCTTTGTATAACCGAAATTAAATACACAACAATGAGTTTTATTGTGTTCAGTTGAGATTTCGTGTACGCGCTCCTCTAAATAGGTTTGCTGTTCACTGGAATGAAACGAAAACAAACACAGGTGATACTGATGTTTATATACTTGTATTGTATATATAAAACTATAATATACCTAGAATACCTATAGACTAGTTTTATAAAACAAAAGTGTGTGTGTACTTATGTACTTTTACTTTTGTAGGTGGTAGAGCCACGCTGTAGCTATTACTGGTTTCACCATGAATGGGTCGGCTCGCCCGGGCTAGTACCACCCTCTCACAGAAAACCGACGTGAAGTAACAGTGCTTGCATTGTTGCGTTTCGTTAGGTCAGTGAGAGCGCCGGAGGTCCATATTCCCTCCCGTCTCCTCTCCCCCTACCTCCCTCCTCTTGCTCCAAATACAGGCTGGCAACGCACTTTCAACTCCACTGATGTTGTTAGTGTATATGGACGGTGGTGATCACTTAACATCAGGTGACACACCTGTTCGTTTGCCTCCTATGATATAAAAAAAAATGTACACCCGTTAGAAGTTCTACTTCTTTGACTTAACAAGATAAAAATCTTTTCAAAATTTTTATCTTTCGCCTTATTCTACGTTTGTAGAAAAAACGACACTAACAATAGAAAAAAGGTATTTAATACATTGAGAATTTTAATACAAAGAAACAAAATGTTGACTATAGCTAACTTCAGGGTGTCGGTTTTTCGTGACGGTGTGTGCACGCATCGTTAACTTCAGGGTGTCGGTTTTTCGTGACGGTGTGTGCGCGCATCGTTAACTTCAGGGTGTCGGTTTTTCGTGACGGTGTGCGCGCGCATTTTAAAAATTTACTCTCATCATTTTTCCCTAACGCGCCAAAAGAAGTATAACTTCAAAAATAAAAAGAAATGGTGCCTATATATCAATACTATCTAAATATTTAAATAATTTTTAATTTAATCACAATTATATAATAGAATAGTTTACTTTCTATATACCTTTAGATATACTAAAATATCAAGGATATAACATGTAGAGATAAATCAGTTCGAGTTTCTTGCCGGTTCTTCTCGGTGACTGGGTTGTTTTCCGAACCGGTGGTAGTTTTGACGTCCATAAGTGCCTTCTCAGGGCATAAATTGTATAAAGTATTTTTAGATTTTTTTTGTAAGGAATGCCGTATATTAATTGATATGCGAATAAACATATACTCAGAGAGAGATAAACAATTTGTATATGAATAATCCAAACTGATTAAACAATTAAAGGGAACCCTTTTGTCCGAAAAGATTACCTTAATAGCAATAATTAAATTAATAAAAATTGCACATTTTAATAAAAAGCACATAAACACAAAAAAATGTTTTTGTCACTGAGAAATAGTGTAGCTTTTAATTAAATAAATATTTCTTACGACAAGAACGGTCATTTCAGAGATGACCTCTGATAAACAATCATCGCCTTTTCATAACAATAGCATGGATTTCGAAACAGTAGAAAGAATAGAATAGAATAGAAATAGAATACTAGAAAGAATCCACTTTAAAAGACGGATGTCTAAATTAAATTTTATAAAATCGAGTAGAAATAATTTCGATAACAAAATGATTTTTTTGTGAATTAATTAAGACGGAATTATTCTTATCTTTGACATAGGAAGCGACTGAAAATATTTTTCATATCCCCATACAAACAGACATATAAGAAATTAATTTAAACACAGTTTTAAGGTCAATTTATAAATATTCACAGTATACGTTTTGCGTGCTATAATCTCAGATATCATAACTGTGCGTATATAATTTTATATTGTTTATGTATTTAGCTGAATAACAATAATAATAATTATATAAAATTAACTGTTTTTTTATAATTTCAATTTTAATTTAATTTACATTTTCCAATAAGTAGGCCACTTGCGGCACGACAATAACACGATATAAATTTTGAAACTGGGTCATAGTCGATTACCCGCGACACAGGGTTTGGTTCCTATTTCTACAGATTATTTAGCCAGATATGCATTACAATATAATTTCTGTTACATAATATATATGTTATACTAGCTGTACCCGCAGCTCCGCACGCGTTTTTGTAATTGTATTAAAGAGATATAAAGTTGTGAGACCATGTACAATTATAGAAATACTCTTTAAAAACAATTGTGAGTACGACACGCACGCCACTTAAAGTACCATGCAACGTATACATTAGATATATAAATACTAACAGTGTGTCGAATGAGGTTTATCATCAGCAACATATTTGGAACCTTAACCCGCCATATAACTACCTCAGTGCTCACTTACACTGTATAAGGAACTAATGAAACAATGTCCTAAAGATGTTATTATATAGTGTGCCCATATTGTTAATAAGTAATACGTTTATGGTCTAATATCTTATTAGAAAGACCACTTTTATCTTTAAAATTAGTGTTAATAATAATAATGTTGAATTGAAAACAATGAATGAGTTGACGTCTTGAAATCTTGCATAAATAAAATCAAACTTTATAGCTGTCTAAGTAGTTTTAAATATTTGACAATTTAAATAGTGCTCATTGAACCTGATACAATATTCTTATATGTTACTATAGTTACTGAATTATCTAGATGAAAGCGCGGTAAATAAAACAAAATGGTCGTCAATATAACCAAAACGACAATTTAATCCAAATTACATACATAGACACAGATATATGAATTTCAATTATATTTATTCTTAAAGTCCAGTACAACGCACGTCTTACGCATTGGAGATAGCACTGGGAGTGAAGGTACGGGCAACAGCTAGTCTAAATTAAAGTAGACTAAATAACTTTTTCTAATGTCCACTGCCTGCCAGTGAACGTCCCGTCAAAATCGGTCCAACCGTTTTGGAGATAGCACTGCAAGCGAACCCACGGTTAACAGCTAGTCTAAATTAAAATAGACTAAATTACTTTTATAATGTCCGCTATCTGCCGATGAAAGTCCCGAAAAATCGTTCGGACCGTTTTGGAGATAGCACTGCAGGCTAAGCCACGGTTAATAGCTAGTATAAATTAAAATTGCCTAAATTACTTTCTATAAGGTCAGCTATCTGCCAATGAAAGTTTCGTGAAGATCACTCTAACCGTTTTGGAGATAGTACTGCGGGCGAAGCCACGGTTAAGAGCTAGTCTAAATTGAAATAAATTAAATTACTTATTATGATGCCCGCTATCTGCTGGTAAAAGTCTCGTGAAAATCAGTCCATCCGTTTTGAAGATAGCATTACGGACAAAGCCGCGGTTAACAGCTAGTCTAATTTAGAATAGCCTAAGAAACCCGAAATATTTCAGTTATTTGCCAGTAAAGCTTCCCATCAAAATCGGTTTAGCCGTTTCCGAGATTACCTGGACAAAAATATGCAGATCCGACATGCATTTATGAAATTGGTTTTTTTCTCAGCATCCTGCTATGCTTTATGACCCAAACATTAAAGAATTGATATTTTGATCTTGGATCTTTACCTATGAAAGTGCCGGTGTGTATGAAAAAAATTAAACGAATTAAATTTTTCATGTATAATATATATTTGTATTAGTCGAAGTAATTACAAAACCCATGCGGTCCATGAATCTATCCAAAGAGTGGAAGTTTATTAATGCTCTTCATAAAGAAAGTAGCTGGCCGGGAGGACAAATTCATCAAGGCATTTTGACTGCATCTCGGGTTTGAATTTTTTTCCTGCCAAGGAGTTATCCAAATTGCAGGCGTGACAAAAATATGTATATGCAACTCAAATTGGATGCAAAACCTTTAGTTTACAAGCATTGCGATAATAATAAAAAAAACTTTTTATAATGAATCTTTTAAATGTAAGTAACTGCGTTGACCACGAAACATTGCGCATTGGAGGGGGTAAGTCGTTCCAGCATTTGGTAGCAGCGAACTTAAAACTGCCTCGAAATGAGGTGGTAACATGGCGGTAACAGTTAGTCAAATTTAGAATACCTAATTTTCCCGCTGGTAAAATCTTCATGCTCATTTGCTTCAGTGAAATGCCCGTCAAAATCGGTCTTCGCCGTTTCGGAGATCATGGCGGGGGCACCGTAGCTTTTTTACCTTGAACAAACAGACAGACAGACCGACAAAAATTATTTGACGCTAAAATTGAAGCTATTCTAATTCAGTGTAGATTGTGTTGATCAGTTCCACAATGGCCTTGTATTCGTCTTGTCATACCAAAGCTTCGGACGACCGCGAGGTTCATTTTTAGGTGAAATTCCCAGAAGGGCAAACCATTAAAAGGTGAATTGATATTTTGATATTAGGTCTTTACCTATGAACTTGCCGTTTTGCGTTGATGCAAAAAAATTTAATTGCTCGAATTTTTAACATTCCATGTATGTTTTATTTGTATTGAAATGCGATGAATGTAACACCCATGTAGTAAACAAATGCTTCTTTGCCAACGAATTGTGGTTTTTACAGTAAAATTAATTTGAAATTGCCATTCTTAGCCAAACAAAAATTAGTTTGATTGGAAATGGCAACAAATTCTTCAAAGGCATTTTGTACTGCCTCTCGGGTATTGAATTTTTTAATATACAAGAAGAAAAGATATAATATAGATATAAAAGAAGAAAATAATATACATTATATAATAAAGACTATTTTCTTTTCTCTTTTCTTTTTCGAGAGATGTAACAGTAATTTAATAGGTCAAGATTTACTAAAGCTGATATATTATCTTTGGTACACATTTCGACTGCGTAGACGGAAACAAAAACTCGCGGCCAACACGTTATTTATCTTTGAACAGGAATACTATAAAATAAAGCTGACGCGGGACGTACGCCGTTTATAAAACGCGGTTTCGGGCTGAAGTTGATAGATTATTGCTTGGCAGACGGATAGAATACTAGCGATCCTAAGTTGCGATAGTGTCGGGCGAGGGAAACGGATCGCAACCATTTACAATTCTAATTTAAAAGGAAATTGCTTAAACAGATAATCATATTAAAGTGTACATGAATGTTGTACTAAGCGATTGTATCAAAGTAAGCCCAAGGTTTTTCGAATTTTACGAGCATTTGTTTTCTACTCGTGCAGTACATAATTTTAATATGCATGATGTTATGGGAAATGCAGTTCTGGAAGAACGATTACTTATAGGTATATTATGGTAATACTGACTTCAGTTTAGACAAAGAAGTTCAAAAGGTACTATTTTTGCTATGATGACTCGTTATTGTCCATCGACGTCGGTTCGAAGTTTGCATCGACCCGTAGCTATCGGTGACAAATATTATCGCGATAAAACCACAACATAATACAGAGGGTTTTCCAAGACTCTTACGGTTAGATACCACAATAAAGTTGACGATTAATCGTCAACAAACAAAAGCAAAAATACTTTATTCAATTTTGGCCCTGCGAGTGCACTTATGAACGTCAAAACTACCACCTGTTCGGGAAACAACCCAGTCACCGAGAAGAATCGGCAAGAAACTCGATATGGTTTATCTTTTCACCATACATAAAATAACACATACCATAATTTTACGAACATACGTAGTTGTAGACATTCGAGTTTGGCGGACGCACAGAAGTCTTTTCCAGACGTTGATGTCGTTCACATATTGATCGACCCTTTAATAATAACCTTTATACATCAAGACCTGCTCGACATGGTACTTCTACTTACTTTATTCCAGTAGTTACACCTGAAAGGCAGTTCGCCTATGTTCTTAAAATGCTTGATGATTATATCTGTATCCACATCATTATTTAATATGATTTAATATTGTGGTCATAGTGAAATAGATTCATGGGTAGGTTAGAAAATATCTTACTGAAAGTCGAATATCGTGTGTCATAAGTAAATAATTTCATGATCTGTGATATATTTGACTCCGTGACAGAATATATGAAAATGATAATACAGAAAAGCACAAAACATATAATATAGAACTCAACGAGAGTTCATTTCAAATGTACATATTGAAACTGTCGGTATTTCAGCTGATTGCTCTTAATGTCGCAACGGGAAATCCTTTTAAAATATCTTCATTATAGTTAAAATCATATTTTAGATGCGGCAAAACTCTATTATTGTAAGAAAACTATAACGCGTTAAATATATGTATATTTATAAATATATCATTACATAGTATAAAACAAAGTCTCCTACCGCGCCTGTCTGTCTGTTCGCGATAAACTCAAAAACTACAAAACGGAATTTCATGCAGTTTTCACCTGTAGATAAAGTGAATTACGAGGAAGGTTTTGGTATATAATTTGTCAAGGATTTTATTATAATTAGGGCGGGACAACGTCTGTTGGGCCCGCTAGTATATTATAATACATATTTCTGACATGATGGTGTCGTCGTTCCCATAGAATTAATAAATTGAGGAATTGATTTACCAAATAAAAACCAATTCAGACTGCTAATGTAATTTACTTTTACGTTGGAAATGTACATGGACGTGTCGAAATAGTCTCGAATCTTTGAAAATAGGTATGAGTATCCTTAGTTGGTGCTCTTAGAAACACTGATCAAGCACCTTCTAACATAGAAGTAAAGGCCAATGATGATAGAGTACAAAATATCATAGGTATATACCTAAAAGCGGCGTACCTTAACATGTCATTATGAGAACGGCGTACTCACGGGCCCTCAATGTTCACGAAGTGTTCGCCGCGAAGATAGGCTGCATAAGTCATATTCGAGCACACCAGCGCTACTTCCAAGTTTAGGGGTCAATGTGGCCGCCATGGCCAAAACCGGTCGGAACAATCATCGTACCTAAAATAGTACTCGCAATTTTACAATCAACAATAAATGTTGGAGTAATTTATCCTCACTCAGATATTATTGTCATTAAAATAATTACGCTGGATACAGTATATTTTGTATCTTAGAGACATATGAACAATTTAAAATTCCTGATGTTTAAGCTTTTAAAATGTCTTTGTATTTTATGCGCAGTAAATTTTAATTCAAAATGAATTTCTAGCTAAACATTCAATATTCTTACCAAACATTCCGCATTTCAACAAAACGTGTAGCCACAAACAACTGGGAACAAAGTTTCCGCAACTCTTGTAAAGGATTGAAGATTTTCTACACTTGTGTAACGAAAGTGGATTGAAGCGGGTTTTCAGTTATTCGACCATTTTTTTTAATACTTGTAAGCGTAGAATTTCCACCTTGTTTGTATGAATGCAGTTAATAATGCTCAAATGTGATATCGCTGTAGCGTGAACTTACGTTCATGAACGAATAACAGACAAGAAAAACTTCGTTGGGTCAAGCCTTTCTACGTGAGTTTGAGAAAGCCTGGAGAAAATTGATTTGCAAATCTATTTAGATTAACTGACAAATATTATATTAATATATAGAACAATAAGATAGCATACAAACAATACGAAACAATGGCAAGTCGTTTCACAATGAACCCGTGTTTTTGATCGTCGTTTTCTATATATAGATTATATTGCCTTCCTGAGATGAGATTAGATTAAATATCTGTCGCTAACTTATCTATGTATTCGGTTAGCTGCAGTTGGACAAAACATATTTCTCAGTTTATTATCGAAACAACTTCAAGTATACATTCGTTTAGCCTAATGTTATCACGTGTATGACCTATAAGGACCAAAAACCTTATTCAGTAATAAATATTGCAAAAACAGGTTATAATATAATATACAGTAATATAATTTTACTTAGCTTTCGACTTGGCCTATAATAGCCTGCAACTTTAGTGAAGTAGGTTGAAGTTGTTTATCGATTAAGTATAATTTCATAACAAGGGCTCATAGGTGAACAAAATATACCATTAGATTTTTTTTTTTTCTGATTCTGTTTATGTATATATATTACATAAAACAATACGGCCTTTTTTTCTTATGGGCGGCATTATAGATCTTTCGTTATAACTGTCGTTTCTGGATTACAAGGTGCTTACCATTACGTTACGGCACAGTACTGTCACTTTGTCGTTTTATAATAAAAAAAACATTAATAGAGAGATTAGCGAAATCGTTACGACATCATACTAACCTGTAAAATTCTCAGCAGCTGAATATACACAGAATGATCTCGAAATAAGACACGGTAATAGAAAACCACCGAGTCAGATTTATCGCCATGTTCATAATGCAAACGATCTACTTAGGCCACCTTACAACTCAGTCTGGTTTCTAAGCCAACCAAGGACAGTTGTTATTTCCTGTTTATAGTGGTCTCGACCCAGCGAACAATATTATCGTATCCTATCACAGATTTATTCAAAAATTGTCTTCAAATCACGCATCTTGTGTGAGACAAATTTAGTATGAAGAGAGTCTTATTTTGCGTACAAATGCCTAAATTTTTTTATTTATTTTATTTTTTATAACCAATCTTCTTGTAGCTTATTACTTGCATGTCGAGTAGACTACCATATTACAAGGTTTTTTGCGATCACGAACAAACAAGATGGTGGCCATCTTGTTAGAACTTTTCAGGGAGTTTATGTGGCAAGCCAGAATTCATGTTCCGTGGTATTATGGCCAACCACTTCACTTGCGCACAATAACCAACCTATAAAACACGACCAATACTACAAAATATAGAGCTAAATACCACAAGATTATTATCTATATATATATAAGAGATTCCCACATATATTGATATAGATATTTGGAAATAAGGGAGGATTGAAATATGGAGGAATATTTTTGGGGGGGAGAAAGAAGGATTTTAGAAATAAGGGGGGGGGGGGGGAAGGGGGGGAGAGGGTAAAATATAAAATCTACTGCATGAAATCCCGAGATGCCGCCAAGAACTCTCTAAATTAATTTATTTCTAAGAGCAAGATGATATACGTGTATACATATCAACATATAGTGAGACGGCAATATAACACGTTTGCGTAATCATAACGAGAAAATTATTTCGGGTCTATTCACGTACATGGAGGGCCAACAACGTCGAAAGCTGAATAACATATTGTTATCAAAATGTTTATGTTAGTTTAGGACGGCCGCTCTCCTTACCATTACACCTATGACTTTTCATTAACCCATTTCAAGTATCGTACAAGTAAATGAATAATACTCCTTTATCCCTTTTCATAAGGGTTTCATAACTGTGACGTAGTGTATATTGGCGTATCACTATTCTTACTTTTAAGGATCCAATGTCCGAGAACCGGGAAGCTTTTGAGGATGATTGGAACCTCTTAATAGTTCATTAACTTTTTTGTTTCAACTAGCCGAGCTCGCGGCTCTGTGCGCTTTTTTACATAGTAGTCATTTTCGACTCCTTATTGTATACTTGATCTTATCTTATGACTTGATCATTTTTATAACATGTCAATATTAGTATGAAATATATTTCCTTGATATATCATTTAATTGAAATCTATGCAGATTCTAATATCCATTACCTTCGTTTTCTTTTTTAAATATAGTAATTTTATAGCCGATCAACTTATTATTAATTTATTACATTTCTTGTGTAAAGAGCTCATATACATTGCTTGATTAAAAAAAAAAGAAACAAACAGTTAATTGTTAGAAATCTTTGGACGGTTTCTAATAACTAGTGGGCGCCCAGTGGTCGACATTCGACCATAGTTCATTGATTTTTTAAAGTTTGAACTTTATTAGGGTTCCTGTGTCAAAGGGATTCTATAATCAAAGGTTTTCATCATGGCTACTCAGTTATTATTCTCGTTTTTTTTTCAAATTATATAAACATAAAAAAATCTATGTCTAAATGAAAATTGAAATTATAAATTTGAAACAAAAACAGGCGGTTACATAAGATGGTAAAGCTCTCAAATTTTAAGTAAACATAACTATACGAAAATAAAGAAATTTATCGCAACTCATGACACAACTTTCAATTAATTTTACACGACACCATGGGTGGCATTTCTGCGTGATATTGAATTAAATGTAGTCTCATTGCTTGGAAAAGTAGTGGATATATATTAGAATCAAATGATGGGATTACTGCCATGAGCAAACAAATTTTCTCATTATGATTTTACAACGTATTTTTGGCTCATTTTTTTATTGAATCATCATTTCAAGTGAGTTCACCATAAAAAAATACTAAACATTAAAATATTGACTTTGACTTTGGTAATAATGCTTTACGCTTATGACAACATAAACAAAAACTCTCAAAAGGAAAGAAAAAACGATTTTGAAACATTCTTCATTGATGCTCCGCTCCTATTGGTCTTATATAGTCTAATTAATATATATATAACCTATAGCCTTCCTCGATAAATACGCTAACATTGAAATAATTTTTCAAATCGGACCAATAGTCCTGAGATTAACGTGTTCAAGCAAACAAACATTTCTGCTTTATGATATTAGTATAGATAATATATATTAAAATAATACTATAGTATAGAATTATAGATTGGATACCCCTGAGGTCTAAATTTTAAATATGAATATGAAATTATACAATTAATTACTAAGAGTCATGTTTTGCAAATCGCGTCATTTAATATCACCTGGAGTTTTAGTCAAAAGCAAAACCTTATGTCTAAGATGGAAAATCATCTCATTAATTTTACAATCAATCCACAATAATGCCCATAAAAATGTTAGACTCACTTTTAACACTCTGACAACTAGAATTTGAAATTAAAAAATATGAAGTAATAAGTAACAATAGTGCAAAATACCAAGCGACACTACGTAAAATGTTTCCTTTTCAACGTCGAAAATTCGTTGGGAAACTACAAAGCGATTGTATCACAAACACCCCTTAGCATCCGTAACACGTACGTATGAAGCTCAGGGGAAAAACATTGTCCATTATTACCTTTTTGAAAAAACATTTAGTAGATATAACGTTTCAAATAAATTCTATGATACATTGGTTATTTTTTATGAGTTTTTTTTTTACTTTTTAGCGTTTGATTACAATGTCATCTGATATTTATTAACTACTAGCTGATCCGCGCAACTTCGTCTGCACCAAATCGGTTATTACCTTTTCCGAATTTATTTCAAAAGAAAAAAAAGTCTTAAAAAACCTTAGCACTCAATTGTAGGGACATCTATAGGATTCAATTGTGAATTCAAACTACCCTATGTATATTGGCAAGAAATGTCTTCCCGGTGTCCCCTGGGTTGCTTCTTTGACCCTCACCTCCGCGCCCCATTTACTATCCTCGTAACAACACAATAATCTTGCCGGCTTATAGTTTTTATGTTCTAACCAACTCCATCAATTAACATGCTGTAAAAAGTAAACTTTATCTCCACGAAATTATCATTTTGATTTAGCTATCTGTTTTAATAAGAATTTGTAAAGTACTCGTATACATGAAACCTATCTATACTAATATTATAAAGAGGTAAAGTTTGTGAGTTTGTGACGTTGTGGCGTTGTAAGGGGTAATCTCAGGAACTACTGGTCCGATTTGAATAATTCTTTCAATGTTATATAGCTCATTCATCGAGAATGGTTATAGGCTATATATCATCACGCTAAGGCCAATAGGAGCGGAGAACAGATGAAAAATGTTTCAAAATCGAGATGTTTTTTTCTTTTTGAGAGCTTCTGCTGTGTGTCAGCGTTAGCCCAGAGTAACTATTACTACGCGGACGAAGTCGCGGGCAGGGGCTATAATCTATATACTAATATTATAAAGAGGTAAAGTTTGTGAGTTTGTGACGTTGTAGGGGGTAATCTCAGGAATTACTAAACCGATGTTGAAAATTATTTTACCAATAGAAAGCCACGTTATTTGTGAGTGTCAGAGGCTATATATTATCACGCTAAGGGCAATAGGAGCTGAGCAACAATGAAAAATGTTTTAAAATCGGGGTTTTTTTCCCTTTGAGAGCTTCCGCTGCGTCTTAGCTCAAAATAACTATTCCACGCGTGCGAAATCGCGGGCAGAAGCTATTAACTAATCATATTATCTATAATCTATACTAATATTATAAAGAGGTAAAGTTTGTGAGGTTGTAGGAGGTAATATCTGGGGAGTCGGAGAAAAATGGTCGAACGAAAACGTTTCTTACGAACGCTGCCTTAATTATGAGACATACATGATTGAGTTCTAGAGAAAAGCTGTAGCTTGATAATGCCTATTACCACCCAACGAAGTGGGCACGGGTCGGCTAGTATCTAATAACTTTAATAATTTGTAATTAGTAATTGTAACATTTTCTTTTTCACTTAAACATAAACAATCTTATTGGCTGAGATATTAAACTTAGTGATTATGGCGAAGCCGCATGCCTGTAAAACATTTAAAAAAAAGATATATGTGTCTACGGATTTTATTCCTTCATTACAAATCATTCCAGCAACGCACGCTATATTATAGACCTTTGTTAATTTGAATTACATTTATTGTGATCAAGTATTGAAAATATATATTTACCTATATAAAAAGTAGTCTAATATACCTTTCGAACAGTGAAAGAATTTTCAAAATCGGATCAGTAGTACCAGAGATTACCCCGAACATCCAAACTCACTAACTTCAACTTTTTAATATTGGAGTTTAATAGATACGAATTCTACCAATGTCAAGTCAGTCATGGGAGAGTCCCTTTATAGGTAGTATTACATTTTTATTATATTATTTAGTTCTTCCAGATTAGGCCACTGAGATACACAGAGATAAACACAACACTTACAGACTTAAATAGCCTTAATGCCTTAAATATATATTTATATAATAATTACTGTTAGTTATTGTGTTTTAGTTTAAGTTTAATTTTGTTAAAACTTATAAAATTAGCCAGAGTATTGAGAAACGGAGAAAATACACACTTTTGTGCGTTTGTTAAAATCAGACGGACGTAGTTATTGTTTAGTAAAATATCATACAATACAATATTGGGGCATTTGTATTGGGAAAAAATGTATTCCAGAGTGCCTTCATACAACCCACATTCACATTTAGAACTGTCCCTGATTCTGAGCTCTGCAAGATGGACTGGAGAGCACACCTCTACAGAGAGATCGTTAGTTTACAGATAGTAGACGCAGCAATGTTGCTACAGTCACGAAACTCATGTATCCCCAGGGCTTACGCGGAATATTATCCTGAATGTAAGCATAAGATTTACTTTTAATTTGGTTGGGTACATTCCATTTTGCCTTCCATGATAGAAATAAATCAGTCTTGTTTTGGGAGGATTAATCATGAACATAGGTTTTATAGTGATCAAAATATCCAATCTGGATAGCTTCTTTAGCAAGAAAATCAACAGCTTCATTACCCTGGATTTCATTATGGCCAGAACTACATAAATTCCTAAACAATGACATTGATATACATGGAATCGATTAATTATGATAACTGATGTTTCATTGAAATATGTCAAACATGTCAAAACAATATCAAATGTATTGTAAAAAGTTTCAATATAAGAAAAAGCCCTTTCTTTCTTTAAGGCAAACAATTTCATTAATATATTTAAAAAAACATTTATATATATAGATTTTTATTGTATATATAGATTTTTTGGGCCAGGAACCATCTCGGGTGTCCACAGATCACGCTACTTAATTATTATGGCAATCTGTTTAGTAGTTTCGGCATGCATAGAGGACAACATACAAACATTGATTTTTATATATAAAGACTAGCTGGACAACCTGATTTATAAAACAGTCCAATTGCTATATATATTTCTCTCGCACTTTAGTCGCGTCGTCATTACAATTACAATAACTTTTGATAAACCTAACCGATTTTAATGAAACAAAGGCTAAACGTTACTTGAAGATATGCTTTATGATTTTCTTGAAAAGGTTTTATCACGAACGCAGTACTTTAGCAGTAATGCGTGTTTATACAAACACTCAGAGAGACCGACAGACATTTCTAAAAATGATTGAGATGTAATTTAATACTTATTCCTAGACACATACAGGCACGTTAGATCTACGTTCTTATTATATGTATAAAAGAAGATATATGTATAGATCGGACTTAAGATATTAAACTATGATTGACCCTTAAGTGTAGCTGCTGGACACCTACATGTATTTGGCGACAAATTTTCAACATGAGGTTAGTAGGTATTCCTTTACTTTAGAGAACGACATATTGAATCTTTATATCGCAACCATCTTAAAATCGAAATTAAGTAAACTCATCTCTTTACAAAATAAAATGAAATTTCACATATTTTTTAGCAATAATATTCTTTCAGAGGAGCAGGGTTAGTGACAGCGTCAGTACAAAATGATACAGATCTCTACCGAAACTTATTCATATGAATATATTTATTTATTTATTTGTTATATAATACTTTAAAGCTCGTTTAACATTATAAATTTGTATGTACGAAAACATGTTGTGCCAAATAATAAAGTAATCATTATTACATTTTATCTAGTACCTATATTTAATTAATAGTATTGTACGTTCAAGTTAGTTAGTGCATTTAAGGCTTGACATTGACTATTATGTTAAGTGTTCTTGTAGATCTGTGAATTTATGTGTAAGTGTATCTGATATGTTCCTGTTTGATTCTTTGTTATACCAATATTATCTACAATGAGTAAATGATTTATAAACACTATGAGAAAATACTAGTATATCTATCTCGCGTAAGCTTTAGTGAAGTTATGTTAATGCGAGTTGTTGCGAGAACTATGCCTAAAACACTCTCGGCAGCGATGTTCTCAGTAGAAGCGTCACTAGTACCATGTCCACTGTTTTCAAAGTTAGTTATTATCATCATATTATTATCATAAACATCTTCATTGATCTTTATATACATAATTCCAAACGGCTGGATAGATTTTGATGAAATCTTTTTGTGAGTGTTCATGTGGATTAATTTTAGGATTTTTTTAAGATGAAAGCAGCTCAACATCTGCCACGCCCGCTAGTAAATTATAATTTTCTTAAACGTAAATGTATGTTGCGATTGTTTTATGTCATTTGAAGAGTGATAGTATTTGATAAACATCACGTCTGATATGAATAGACGATATGACCTAAGACACAATCAGCCACGAAATAAACTTGTACCTAAATGCAATAGGTGGAACACACCTATATGTTTTTGGGTAAAAAAATTAACCAAATAATTCATTTAACTCGATAGAACTCAAAATAAACATATCTAATAAAACCTCACTTACTGTATAATACGGTAAGAGACAATATAAATCAATACGATTACTTAAACCAACAATTTCACGCATCTCACTTTGAAATCCACTTAATAACTTACAAATTCAAACTAAGCGAACAAACGTAATTTTACTTGGTAATCATCCGAATTTCTTGAATAACAAATGATTCTACTAAAGGCACCTGAGATTATTTGCGCCCATGATTGATTACATGGCGTCAGTGATAAATGTTACCAGGATAATGGAAAACTATTAGGTAAATATTTCCGATGACCGAGCGGTGATTTATATATTATCTTGCATTGAAAAAGTCATCAAATCAGAGCTAATCATTTTAACTTCAAACACGAACCCTTCTAGTGATATTTTATGTATTTTTGAAGTGAAAACTTTTTTAGCCGCGTTTACGCTATTTTTGGTAGAATAAAAACTTATGGGTTCGCGTCACCCATGACCTCGACATACTTGTGATGTATTTGGCTTGCGTCAGACTAGCGACCCGTAGTATAGCGGCCTATGTACATATAATACTGATATTTTGTATTCATCTTATGCAGCTCATCATGTTTGATTAATTAATAAACTGTATAAAAAAGTTATTACTCCGAGTGCCAATAGATATGAAAACCAGACTAATGTTAGTTATTTAACTTTAAAAACAGAAATATTTAAACAATTCTAATTAATTAAAATATTCTAAATAGAACACAGCAGTCCTTAAAAAAGCCTCGACTTTTTTCATCAATTTCTTTCTTGTAAATACATTCAGAATTAATAATATATTTGGAAAGAGAAGTGGCCGCAGTTTGATACAAGTCAGGTCCCTTCCCTTTGACGCGTTGTATAAGCATCAATTAAAAGGACAGAATTTAATGATGTCATGATTTAGATCCAAGTAAGAGAGTCCCAGTAATTTCAAAGTCCGTTAAATGTCTTGAAATAAATGTCTATATGCTTTACAAAATTATCAATGGATTTGATAGTAACTCTTTCTCCATCAAACCTTTTGCGGGGTGGTAGGGTGTCTGTACCCGACTGGATCGCGACCACCGTACACCAGGTGAAACACCCGCCATAGTGGCACGTTTGGGCGTGTCCCGTTCCGGGATCAGCCGGTGTATATCCAGCAACGGGGGGGGGGGGGGGGGGCCTGGCCGGGGGGGGGGGGTGGGGGGGAGGGGGGGGGGGGGGGGAGTTGTTGTTTTTCCAAAAAAAAAAAAAACCAAAAAAAAAAAAAAAAAAAACCCAAAAGATCGGGACATATACGAAGATTGTGATAAAGTATTCAATGAATCCCTTCGAATGAAATCTGAAGCATTCTTGAAGTGGAAAGCTTTTAATCAAGGAAATATTATGATGAAACTACAGCATATTAGGTAGGGATTTATCTTTTACCCGCTAGCGACGTTACCGCCTCCAAGTTAAAAATCTGTCTTCAAATATCAAGAGGTGTGTTTCAGTATTCCAGCAGATAGGCCAGTCTTATTGTAGGTATACCGTGTTGCCTGCATGTATCACATCGTCATTTAATATCAGCTAAAATTGTGGTTGAACATTAAACCATAAATATTATATGCCATAACTACGTTTTCCTTCATCGTTTCGCACTTGACCGATTTTTAAGATTTGTTTTACTATAAAGCTTGGATTATAACAACTTTTGAGGCTTTTATTCGTTACCATTTTAATATTCCGAATTTATGTTTTTAACGAACTGAGCGAAAAAAGAATAGAATTAGCTGGAAGGCGCTTAAGTGTCACAGGAAACGCTGAGAGATTAATTAATTGTTCCTGTTACAGTATTTAAGGCAAAGGTCACGTGACATCTTTGAGCGACAGTTTTAGCAAAACAAATTAACAAAATCTTCCCTCCAATGAATTAATTATTGGCAAGGGAACAAAATTTATTACTTATTTAATTATTATTGGACAAATACGGCAATAAAGAAAACCACGATGCAAGTGAAATTTGTTAAACGAATATTTTAACTGACAATTTTCAATTTAGGGTATTAAATTCGCGTTTTTAATCTTAATAATTGGAAAATGGGAATGATAATGGGAAATCAATAGTGGACAATATATCCAAATATATATTGTAATATCAATCTGCGTATTAGTTACGTATATAGGGATTATGCCTATCCCTATAACGTATAGGAAACGGAATACATAATAAATACAATCATTCATAATATGATAGACTCATTTTAAAAACTGAGCGCAATATTTATTTAAATCATATAATTATTTTTAATTGAGCCATGGTTGCCGCCATGCTGGCCTTGGCTGTTACCGAGCGCCTTTCACTTTAACCGTATTCCGCGGCTGGTTGTAATGCGACATGCGATAGAAGGACGAAAAAATTTGAGACGATGGAAAAAAGTTTCAATTATAAAGCTCAACGATGCCTTAATTTTTATTACATTGTTTTTATGCCAAAAGGCAAAATACAACAAACAAGCAGACTCTGATATTAAATAGTGATCGTCACCTGTGGAGAACCGCAACACCAGGAGCATCACTGTTGTGTTGCCAACCTTGAAGAGCGTTTTACAATCCCTTTTTGACATGCATCATGGCATAACCCTAAGAGAATACTTTACCAGGTAACCCGTTCCACAATGCTAGCGTGCCTATAATGAAGCTCCTAGAGAACCTTACGATTGTCGCTATTTTCCTATGTTTTAGAATGTGTGCGATGAGCGACAGGCCAGCGGCGGTTGGTGCATGTTTGGACCGGCGATGAGGGCACCATACCAAACAGTTCTTCAGAGCACTGTCCACTGTACATACAGAATACGGATATTTTAATAGAGACAAGTTATTTTCATATATTTATTTAGATACTAGCTGGTACTGACTACTTCGTTTTTGTAAAAATGATTTTCTTCGTTCATAGTAACTATGTATTATATCTGGATTAATTATCCTTTGTTTTAACTTTTGTTTTCTAGATGTAATCTTATTGAATAAAATCAAATATCGAATCCTTTAATCAAATGAAATCATATACTTTATTCTATTTATGTCCTAAGAAGGTGCTTATGAATGTCAAAAGTATCAAAGTAGGACAAACAACCCAGACATCTAGAAGAAACGGCGAGAAACTCGATCTGATTTTTCTCTTTAATATATATATACTTGAAATATATTACACATTAGCTGTACCCACAGCTCCGCAAGCGTTTTTTAAAATTGTATTAAAGAAATATAAAATTGTGAGACCATGTACAATTATAGAAATGCTCTTTAAAAACAATTGTAAGTACGACACGCACGCCACTTACAGTAACCAGTAACGTATACATTAGATATATAAATACTAACAGTGTGGCAAATAAGGTTTATCATCAGCAACATATTTGGAACCTTAACCCACCATATCCCTTCAGTGCTCACTTACACTGTATAAGGAACTAATGAAAAAATGACTTAAAGATAGATATATAGATATAATATGATCATATTATCAATAAATAATACGTTTTTGGTCTAATATCTTATTAGAAAGACCCCGTTTATGTTTAAAATTACTATTAATAATTATAATATTGAATTGTAAATAATTAATGAGCTGACATCTTGAAATCTTGCATAAATATAAATCAAGATATAAAACGTTATATCTATCTAAGCACTTTTTAATATTTGACAATTTAAATTAAATAAAATGGTCGCCAAAATGACCATAAAGACAATATAATTCAGAATACATATATACAGATATATGAATCTCAATTATATTTATTCTTGGAGTCCAGTACAACGCACGTCTTACGCACATGTTTACAGTGAACAACATATTTTTGCTAAATTTCATGCGGACGAAGTCGCGGGTAGCAGCTAATCTAAAATAGAATAACCTAAATTACTTTTTATACGGTCAGCTACCTGACGGTGAAAGTCCTGTAAACATTGGTCGAACCGTTTTGCAGATAGTACTGCGGGCAAAGCCACGGTTAATAGCTAATCTAAATTAAATTACTTGTTATGATGCCTGCTATCTCCCGGTGAAAGTCCCGTGAAAATCGGTCCAACCATTTTGTAGATAGCATAGACGACGAAGCCGCGGTTAACAGCTAGTCTAATTTAAAATAGCCTAAGTAACCCGCTGTAATTTTTGCTATCTGCCAGTGAAATCCCCGTCAAAATCGGTCCAGCCGTATCGGAGATTAACCGGAACAAACAGACAGACAGACCGACAAAAATTTTAAAAATTACATTTTTGTTATCAGTTACGTGTATACTTTCACACCCAATCAGTAAATACATGTTATTTTGATATTACATACAAACACTTCATTTTTATTATATGTATAAATTACAATCATTTTTAGTGGATGCACAGAGAGGAGTCAATTCCAGACGTCACCATCGTTCATATGTTGATCCACCCTACAAGGGCCCTTTGAAACCGAAACCCGCTTGACATGGCGCTTAAACTTACAATCCGAAATCGACAAGAATCGACAATATGTTTCAAAACTTTGTTGTAAAACTCAACACTATTACCTAAAAAAGTGTTACTGGTTTTACTGAGTCTGGAACATAGATAACATATATTACAGTTTATAGTATTTGGATCATGACCGTCTTGTATGAAACTTTTATCTTTCGTACTTATCCCCTATACAAGACTTTCAACGATTTTAAATTACCTTTGTTAAAGTTTACTATTACTGCATTCTCTATGTGGAAATGTCTAGTGATGTTGTAACCTACACGATAGATTAAAAGTTATCTGTATGGGTTCAAAAATATTTTAATAAATTGATCGAAATAATAGATAAAATATCCTTGATAAATATTTATGTAAATGAAAACATTACTCCGCAGTAATTAGTAAGTAAAGTCATTATAGTATCAAGAAAAACCGACGCGAAACTCCATATGCTTAATGAATAGATACTATCTTATTTTAAACTATACAAGTACTAGACAATGCCCGAATTAAACTCTTAATTTAAAAAAATGGCAAATGATTAATTTTATATAAAAAATTTGCATAGAATATCTATAAAGGAAGAGTATTTTCATTATATATACATATACACAATCTTTAATTTCGCGCGGGAAGAGGCTTTACAATATACTTGATATTGATACATTTACAGACTGGTATCATTATTTTCAAACAAAGGAGACGTTTCCTAAAGTATACCGTTATATAGGTGGTTTATTGTTTTTGTGATACACAATAAACAAGGATATTCAACTTGATTAGCTACTAAAACAGCGAATAAAAACGTATTTTAAAAAATTTTAATACGGTTTTAGAGACCGTGAGGTAAATGAGATAGATCAGTGTATTACTATATGATCATCGATACAAAAACCATAACACAGAAAACAGTATAAACAGAGACGGTAGCTCACTGCGCAATCTCTAGAAAAAATAGGAACAATATCAAAATATCGTGTAATGTCTTGATATGTTTTACTATTAAAACTAGGGGTATGCGAATAATTCGAACTTACGAATTATTCGTTCCGAATCGAATATTAATATTCGATTCGAAACTCGAATCGAATAATTCGAAAATTCGAATTATTCGAAAGTTCCCGAATAATTCGAAAAATTTCGAATAATTCGAATTTTTTTCAGGGTTTCTTATTTTCAATTTTCGAATAAAAATTTAACAGTCAATATACATTTTATTTAAACCATGAAATATAGTTACACAAATAGAACAATTAATATAGTTGAAATTCATGCTTCTAGACTAGAATACCCCCTTAATTCGCGAATTATTCGAAAACTTTCGAATTATTCGAAATTTTTACGAACCCCCTAATTACCTACACACACCCTACCTACCTACGCACACCCCTAATTAAAACCCATGTTTTGAAGTTGTAACTAATAATTTAAAAAACGAAATTCGAATGTTAATAATCGATACACATAGGATAATGTCTTACTCGGAACTAGATTGTATCCAAGGCTTCGTTTCTCTGAATGTAATCTTCATCGATAGAGGGATACCTCGGGAACAGTACTTTTTTTTGTATATAAAGTACTCTAAATCGTTTTCTGTACCCCTGAAAGTTAAATATTATTATGGACGTTTCTTTGCACGTCCGCCTGGCATTGATTGATCGCTAAAACGTTGCACTGCAACAAAAAACGTTTGACTTATTTGCACGCCTACTAAAAAAATGTAACTATAAAATATAATTAATTAAAATATGTTGCAGATTAATGTGTAATGACTACAATCGATTACAAGTGCTTCGCTCCATCGCGGGGTATCTTGAGATCAATCAGACCGATTGGAAGTGCAAAGTAACGCCCACTATATTATATTTGATAATGGAGGATTTCCGCAAAGTAACGCCTTCTTCAATCAAATACAAACTGTATGCCAAATTTTATGATTATCCATTAAGTTCGTAGTTAAGGCTTTGAAGGGAAACAAACAAACAAACTCACAACTAAATATATAACATTAGTAAGGATAATTAATTTATCATAAAAAAAGTTTTTGTTAATATAATTACATAAAAAAATCGTGAAAATTATAATTGAACTAGCGGGCTCGGCAGACGTTGTCCCGCCCTGATTATAAAAAAATCCTTTACAAATTATATACCAAAACATTCCTCATGAATCACTTTATCCACTGGTGAAAACCGTTTGAAAATTCGTTCAGTAGTTTTTGAGTTTACCGCGAACAGACAGACAGACAGACGCGGTAGGGGACTTTGTTTTATATTACTGTTAATTATGTATACATTGACTTGGAACATTAAAATATTATTATTATTATTATTATGTAATAATAATCGAGCAAAATGGTGGAAAATATATAGACCTTATTTAAAGAAATCGCTTACTTGCTGGCCGTACTCTTCGACCTTGCCGAAATAAATAAATAGCTAGTCGGCTTCGACGTATCTGATTCCTTGAAATAGATTATTAGACGGATCCTTGGAAATCTTCGTAATGGGTTTTTTATTACCACTTATTCAACGTGGATGAGAATATTGTCTTTACTAATTAATTTCAGGCGTTTTCTTGAAATGTGATTACACGAGTTACTTTTTACAGGAACGCATGTCGTTTAGGTAACTAATATTTTAAAAGGATTAATATAATATCTAAGAGTCGGGCCGTGAGGGCTACGGTACGAGATATTGTGAATTACGACTCAAAAATATTCTTAAAATATGATAATGTAGCCGCCATAAAGGCTATAATATCAATAAAAAATCCGATGCTTAATATATAATATTCATAATTAAAATCATAATAATAACAACGGTTAAGCATTATTATAATAATAGTTAATTATATCTTCTATCTATATATATATATATATATATATTAGAGATTCCCACCTATATATTGACTCATCACGATATCTCTGGAACCATAAGGCGTAGCGACTTGAAATATAGTAGGAATATTCCTTTCGCCGAGTAGAGGTCAGCTAAGAACGGATTTTACGAAATTCCACCCACAAGGGGGGTTGCGGGGGGGTAATCAGGGCGGGACAACGTCAGCCGGGCCCGCTAGTAAATAATAATGTCTTGCTAACTGCATAAGTTGCACTACACTTAAAAAGACTTTTCAGTAATATAACAAACAAAATTAGTGACCGTCTTGTTAGAAATCTGTAGGGAGTCTTTGTTGCAAATCAGAATCCTTGTTCCGTGGTATTATTTCCCATTCACTTCACTTGTGTACAATAACCAAACGATATTACGTAAAACATCACCAATATTATACAATATAGAGTAAAATAACACAAGATTATGAAAGAAATATAAAATTCATTACATGACATTCCAAGATCCCGCCAAAAACTCGAAAAGTAATATTAATTTAAAAATTCAGAGATATTTATAATAAATAATTTGAGAACAGACTTACTTATAACGACTTACAAAACTGTTCAACTACATTTTGTTGATTATTAATTAAGACTATATATATATATATATGTTATTAAATTTATACGATGATGATGATTGCTCCGACCGGTTTCGGCCATGGCGACCACTTTGACCCCTAAACTTAGAAATGGATAAAATAAATTTATACATTCAAGTCTCGGATAACGTGTATTTCGTATCCTAATAAATAAAATGATTGGGAATGTGAGTTTGTGTATTGCGTTTCCTCAATTGCGCTTCAAATGATCATTCTGAAATTTTGTATATACGTTGTCGGGGTACAGAAAAGAACATAAAAGTACAATTCCCAAGGGTTATAACAAATCTACACTTGGACGAGCGAAACCGCGAGCAAATGGCAGTAAGTAATAAATAGAGGAAGTTTTTTTAATTTTAATAGGCGGTCCACAAAAGTTATAAAAAATAGTATATCGCTTATTTACTAGCCCCACAACCGCCTTCTTGAGAGATCAAACAAATTGCTGCTCAAATCTAAGTTCTCGTCTACTTTATGAATGAATATTCTCTAGGGGTTTCAGTGTAATTTGTTTTATTGATGACTTTCTTTTAAATCAAACTGTTGGTTTTCTTTATTCCCTGTATAAATAATTACTTCTATCACTACGTAATATTAATTCAGTTTTATTCGTCCACTAGCTTTTGTTAATATAAAACTCATTTATCCATCAGGAAAGGTATTTTTTTCTCGATGATAGGTGCCATATACATGTATATTTGTATATATGCCATATATGTATATTTTGAACTAATTACGCTATTGCCCTGACGGGACTTCACAGCTTCACCGGACTATCAATGAAAGGCGCCCTACGTTGTTTGTCCCCGACACCTCTATCTATATCTATATATATGTAATGTGTTGTGTGATTGGGTATATCGTTTATATTGAAACAATAGGCTAAATATGTGGTTTATTCTGTCATAAAGGGTACTTATTTTGTTAGACAATAATATAAATTACAATATTCTTGCTAACCTAACTTACTAATTATATATTAATTTTACATACCTGTAATAAATAGAAACAACATTCAAAGCTATTACTTCACTTTATTCCTTATTAATTATAGATTATTAAGTTTACAACGTAACGGTGTCTAATTGTCATTTTACAGACTTATTATTCCATAGTAAATCCCGAAAGTCTCTACCATAGATAATATAGAGTTTAAAAAAGAAAATAAATATTTCAATAAATAAAAGAGTAGGAAATTCAAATAAAGGTTTAAATGGTCTTCATTTACATATATAATACTAGCGGGCCCGGCAGACGTTATCCCGCCCTGATTAAAAATAAATCCTTGACAAATTATATACCAAAACGTTCCTCAAGAATCACTTTATCCACTGGTGAAAACGGCATGAAAATCCGTTCAGTAGTTTTTAAGTTTATCGCGAACAGACAGACAGACAGACGCGGTAGGGGACTTTATTTTATACTACGTAATGATAATGAAGAATGTAAATCTAACGTGTCTATACTTTTTAGATTTCTGTTAAAAAAAATTTTGCAGTTGTCTAGTAATAGGCAATTAAATACATTTCAATAAGTTTTAGAAATGTCTGTCCGTCTGTCTGTTTGTATGAACACGCATCACTGCTAAAATACTGCGTTCATGATTAAATATCTTCAAGAAATTCATAAAGCATATCTTCGAGTAACATTTAGTTTTTGTTTCATTGAAATCGGTTCGGTCTATCAAAGGTTATTGTAATTGTAATGACGACGCGACTTAAGTACGGGAGAAAAGTAGATAAGTAAGTGGACCTAATGCAGTCAGAGGACTTTATTAATCGCTGTTTTTTACATACGATTTGAAGCGGGGGAAGCACGGGCATAACTAGTTCTAAATATTATAATAATAAAGCGTAAGTAGTCACAGGTGAGGCTGAAATGCGTAACAGACAAATTCACTTTCGCGTTAATAATATTAGTTAGTATTCTTTTTCATTTAATTTGTGATAATTACATCGCATGAGTTTTGGATATAATTTTTATTCTATATTTATGTGATCTATACTAATATTATGAAGCTGAAGAGTTGCTTGAACGGGCTAATCTCAGGAACCTCTGGTCCGACTTGAAAAAGTCTTTCAGTGTTAGATAGCTTATTTATTTATATATATCAACACGCTAAGTTCAATCGGAGCGGAACATCAAGGAAGAATGTTCCAAATCGGGATTTTTTTCCTTTTGAGAGCTTCCGTTGCGTACGCTGCGTAAACGGTAACTTTTCCAAGCGGATCAAGTCACGGGCAGAAGTTAGTGTAAAAATATAGCGCAGTATCTCCGTTACTGTTTGTTTGTTTGCTTATAAGTCAATTATCACTTCTCAGTTTTATATAATTTATTTATACTCAAAGGCTTCTTATAGAGGCAATATATATCGTATAATATCAATAAATATCGTTTTACGCGTGAGTAATAAATTATAATTTACAGTTAACGAATCTAATCATACACAGAGACAAAAATGTAAAAGCATTGACTATTACAGATATTTGATAACGCAGTCCTCTTTTTCATTTTTCCTGCAGGCTCTTGGTCCGCACCTTATTTCTGAAATTATTTGAACTATAGGGCAGCATAAAGACAATATTAAAGTGAACAAGACAAGATACTATACTTAACTATTTTTGGTAGGTTGTAGAGTCATGCCGAAGCTATTACTGGTTTCAGCATGAATGAGTCGGCTTACCCGGGGTAGTATCACCTTCTTACAGAAACACCCACGTGAAGTAATAGTGCTTCCATTATTACGTTTCCGGAGGCACCCCTCCCATTTCCTTCCCCCTCCTCTCCCTATGTCTCCTTCCCCTCGCCTTTCCCCCAAACACAGGCTGGCAACGCACTTACGATTCCCCTGGTGTTGCTAGTGTCTATGTACAGCGGTGATAACTTAACATTAGGTGACCCGCCTGTTCATTAGCTTCTTATGACGTAAAAAAAACTAGTTACAGTTAATTGTTAATGTATTTTTTTTAAATATAGTTCTTGAAACCGTAACTCGGTTTTGTTATAGAGATAATAATAGCCTTTATGGCGGTATAATTGTTATCTTTTATAGCCATTTTTAGGTTGTAAAATGTAGTCCTCTTATTTATATATTTAGTAGTCGTTTGTTGTATTGGCTTAACGTGAAAGATATAACTGACATCGATCGCACTACGGTTCTCCTATATATTGTTATTATTTGAATTAACGCGTCGTGACGATGCATTATGTATTTAACGAGCGTAGGCAGAATGTTTGTAGGGAATTCTAAATCTTTCCGAGGTTTTTTTAATATTCGAGAATACCACATCTTTTGTACAGATATTACCCATAGGCAATGACGATAATATTAAATGAAAACGAAGAAAATATTTTGTCTGATGTATTTTTCTACAACATGCTGACTTGACCGTTAAATATAGAACATCTAGCTGATCCTGCCACTCGCTGTGACTCAATTACTATGAAAAAACGTGGCGCCATCTATCAGATATCTATAACCGTCGGTCCTACAGTTTTCTTTCAACAAACTAATTTAAAACGGCATCTGTTGGAGACTGATGAAACTGACAGTTAATAATAATAATCAACATTGACAATAATTTCATCTGTATCTTTTAATATTTAGATAAGTACTAGAGGACCTGGCGGACTTTGTCCTGCCGTGGTAATAAAAATAAAATCCCTAAAAGCCAACCGCAGCGCCACCTACCGGGTCCAATTGTGAATCTAAACCATTCTCGGATCCACTGAAACACGCACACAAAATTTCATTGAAATCGGTCCAGCCGTTTAGGAGGAGTTCAGTCACATACACACGCACACAAGAAATATATATATTAAGATATATTTTACGCCTATAATAATAAATATGAGATGATACCGAGAATCGAAGTATTTCAACGGAGGTAACAACATTATTCTGAACACGTATCGGGCACAATTAGTGACGGTAACAAGTTTACGCGGTTTACAAACAATACGACTGATTGCGAAAGCTCTTTATATGAGTACTGAATTCTTAATTGGTACCATCAGCATTATTTAATGATAGTAGGTCTTTACTTATGAAAATTTATTATTCACTACGATGTACTCAGAATTATAATTTTGATTCATTGACTATTGTACTAAGAGGAAACATTTTTAATTTTCTACCTCATAATACACATTAGAACGCAGACTATAATGATTAGAACTAAATTTAGTAAGTAAGTAAGTCACTCATAACCATCGTTGGTTGGCAAGGAGATAAATTTATTATTATATATATTAATTTTACTCATAATCTTGTGTTATTTAACTCTATATTTTGTACGAGCTGTACCCGCAGCTCCGCACGCGTTTTTTTTTTTAAATCGTATTAAAGAATTATAGAATTGTGAGATTATGTACAATTACAGAAACGCTCTTAAAAGACAATTGTAAGTAGGACGCGCACGCCACTAAAATTAACATGTAACGTGTACATTAGATATATAAATACAAAGAGCGTGCCAAATGAGGCTTGTCATCAGCAACATATTTGGAACGTTAACCCACCATATAACTACCTCAGTGCTCACTTACACTGTATAAGGAATTAATGAAACAATAACCTAAAATATTATTATTAAGATTTATATTTACATTACATTTAATATACATTGCCATTATTATAATTAAGATTTTGTGACTATACAAAAAATAAACGCTTGTCTGTTCCGCAAGAAATTGTATTATGGAACACTTTACGTAATACGTTTATAATCTAAGATCTTTTTAGGAAGACCTCTATATCATTAATGTAATTAATAATTATAATGTCGAATTGTAAACAATAAGCTGATGATTATTTCTCCTATTAAAAATAAAGAATGAGTTGAAATCTTGCTAAATTTCATGCAAATAAAGTCGCGGGCAACAGCCAGTCTAAAATAGAATAACCTGAATTACTTTTTATTAGGTTCGCTATCTACCAGTGAAAGTCCCGTGAAAATCAATGTAACCGTTTTGGACATAGCACTGCGGGAGAAACCACGGTTAACAGGTAGTCTAAATTAAAATTGCCTAAATTACTTTTTATAAAATTAGCTATCTGCCAGTGAAAGTCTCATGAAGATCGGTCAAACCGTTTTGGAGACAGCGTTACGGGCAAAGCCACGGTTAGTAGCTAGTATAAATTAAAATCGCTTAAATTACTTTTTTTAAGGTCAGCTATCTGCCAGTGAAAGTTTTGTGAAGATCAGTCTAACCCTTTTGGAGATAACGTTGCAAGCGAAGCCACGGTTAACAGCTAGTATAAATTAAAATTCCTTACATTACTCTTTATAAGATCAGCTATCTTCCAGTGAAAATTTCGTGAAGATCGGTCAAACCGCTTTGGAGATAGCTTTATGGACAAAGCCACGGTTAACAGCTAGTATAAATTAAAATTGCTTAAATTACTTTTTATAAGGTCAGCTATCTGCCAGTGAAAGTCTTGTGAAGATCGGTCAAACCGTTTTGGAGACAGCGTTACGGGCGAAGCCACGGTTAGTAGCTAGTATGAATTAAAATCGCTTAAATTACTTTTTTTAAGGTCAGCTATCTGCCAGTGAAAGTTTTGTGAAGATCAGTCTAACCCTTTTGGAGATAACGTTGCGAGCGAAGCCACGGTTAACAGCTAGTATAAATTAAAATTCCTTGCATTACTTTTTATAAGATCAGCTATCTTCGAGTGAAAATTTCGTGAAGATCGGTCAAACAGCTTTGGAGATAGCTTTACAGACAAAGCCACGGTTAACAGCTAGTATAAATTAAAATTGCTTAAATTACTTTTTATAAGATCAGCTATCTGCCAGTGAAAGTTTCGTGAAGATCGGTCAAACCGTTTTGGAGACAGCGTTACGGGCGAAGCCACGGTTAGTAGCTAGTATAAATTAAAATCGCTTAAATTACTTTTTTTAAGATCAGCTATCTGCCAGTGAAAGTTTTGTGAAGACCAGTCAAACCGTTTTTGAGATAATGTTACAGGCAAAGCCACGGTTAACAGCTAGTATAGATTAAAATTGCTTAAATTACTTTTTATAAGGTCAGCTATCTATCAGTGAAAGTCCCATGGAAATCGGTCCGACCGTTTTGAAGATAGCATTGCGGACAAAGCCGCGGTTAACAGCTAGTCTAATTTAAAGTAGCCTAAGAAACCCGCTGTAATTTTTTCTATCTGCTAGTGAAATTAACGTTAAAATCGGTCCAGCCGTTTCGGAGATTACCCGGAACAAACAGACAGACAGACCGACAAAAATTTTAAAAATTGCATTTGTGTTATCAGTAACGTGTATACTTTCGTACCTAAGCAGTAAAAAAAAATTATTTTGATATTACATACAGACACTTCATTTTTATTATATGTATAGATTATTAGTGGTGATTTACGTAATATAATTCGATTATTGTACACAAGTGAAGGGGATAGGAAATAATATCACGAATCATGAATTCCGAGATGCCGCAAAAACTCCCTGGAATGTTCTAACAAGGAAGCCACCATCCTGTTAGAACATTGAAATTATCACAAGACACTTGTAACATCATTACATACTTGATAATGGTAGTAATAATCTATGAGATCTGTTGTCAAAAACACAATTTAAAAAAAGTCGAGGCAGTCATAAGGACTGCCGATAGAAGTGAAAACTCAAAACAATGAAATAAATGTGTTCTCTTTTGCATCATCATATTAATTCGTGTGTGAATGACAACATTTAAATTTCAGAAATTGTTTAGCGAAATTAGTTTTCTATTGGCACTCGGAGCAACAATTATATAATTTTTATAAAGTCTATTAATCAATCAAACTTATTATGAGCTGCAAAATATCAATATTAAATGTACACAGGCCCCTATACCACGCGTCGCTAGTCTAACGTAAGCCACGCAAGCGCAATACGGCCGGTCATGCTTACGTAGCATGTCATAATGTGAAATTATTCATTTATCTCCTGCCAAAAATAACGCTCAACGTGCCTAAAGAAGTTTCCACTTAAATAAAAACCAATTAAGTGAAGGTGAATTATACAACTTTTTTACAAAATCTTGTCAATTCATCAGAGTGTCAATGATTTGTCACGTAACCATTTTATCAGTCACACACGCGTTCCTAACTGCAGTTTTTATTTATCGAGGAAGCGTTCAGAATACCGCCATATAAGATGACCGTCGTAAACTCTCACTCGATGAGAAGGCGTCGACTGTCGAGGATATATTTTTTATCGTTTCAAAGGTTAGAATCATCAATCATCGCCCGGTCTTAATGTATTTGCATTTTGCCGAGGCGGGGTTTTGAAATTTGTAAGAATTCAGGCGAGTGAGAAATTCTTGATACATTTTCCTTGTGGTGATAAAAAGAGAAATGGTTACTTTGAATAATCGTTGTCGTCTTTTTGTTATTACATATTATTAGAGTTATACTAAGCTCATACAATAAATACAGCTAAATTATAGAAAGAATTGATAATTATATTTGAAATTCATTTACCTTTCCCGCGTACGTCTTAAATTATAAAGCAATAAATGTTTTTTTGAGGTATTAAAGCAGCAATACATTTTGATATAAATTGGAATGAATACACGTTTTGATTGTAGCCCAGAAGCGGCATGTACAGTATACTATAACAAAATTACATATTTCGTGTTTGTAGGTTGCCACAATCCCCCTAAACTACGCAACAGATTTTGATACGATTTTTCACGAATCGTTTTTTTTTTTCAGAAAAATAAAAATAAAATGAATTATACATTGTTATAAAATATGTATAGTCAGCCGGTCGGCCAGGGAAACCAATAACACTCTATAGGCACTGTGTCTATTTATCCGGGTAGAGCTCCGCATTACAACAACTCCCACATAGAAGTACGTGTACAACAACGACATCTTGCCCTTTTATTTGACAAACTGTGGAAGTCAAAGCTATTACTATTTACTCAAATTTCCCCAAAATAAATTAGTAACACAAAAATAATAATAACGATCAAATTATTGTTATTTAAGTAATACATCAATTCAATATAATCGTTCTTTTTTATGTAAAGAATTGATGTGTCTAATATAGTGGCGCTAGTGTTAGTGTTCCGGTGACGTTGCAGTCTCGCCTCTCGGGTATATCGTGGCGGTACCGGACGTAGTCAATAACAACATCTTCAAGAAACCTAGAGATAAGTGATGGTATATATAGATCTTCTAAAAATAGCCCTTTTTATGTGGGGAAATCCTTCATGGACACACCACTCACACGGGAAAGGGAGTGGATAGTGTCGGACTCTTACGGACTAAAACCCCACGGTGTATAGGGTACATACATACCGTATATGCATAACGGGATGACAATGAATGACGCTTGCATTCCTCATGATGCCCGAGCGGCTGACCCAGCCTCGTACCGGGCCTGACCTGTGCTACAGAGAGACAGCCTGGTACGCCCCGACTATCTCCCAGACGGCCGAATCAGTGCAATGAAGCGACGGACACCCCATACCACCTCCCCTTGGTCCAGAAAGGACAAGCGTAGAAGGCGAATGAATCGCCTTCCCAAATACCCCGAACGTCTACGCTGGCGCTGTTGCTGGCAACCTACTTGTGCCTGGAGGGGGCTTACAGTTGCCCCGTCCATGAGTTCTAAAAATAAATAATCCATAGTAACAATATTTATTTGTTATTAAGAAATAACTGGTTATTTGCGTCTCTAATCTAACAGATATAAAATTCATTCTTATCCAATTAAATATGTCCCTTTATATTACATGCACCAAAAAAAGTTTTTTAAGTGAAGATTCTTATATAGCTTCTAATGAGTTTGATGAAATGTAAATTTTAAAGCGCTAAAAATATATAGCTATATGGTTTAGAACCTTATTACGCCACTTTCATATATCACACCCATGCAAAGCCAGGGTATCTAGTAGAATTACAAATAAAAATGTAGACCTCACATATCACAGTGGCTAGTTGTAGCTGCTTTGAAATACATTCTGCGACCTGGTACAATTAATACATACTGCTGAATTATCAACAATGGATTTACTATAGTCCATCACGTGAGTGTTATAAAACACAAATAGCGGTCAATGCGCGTGTCCATCGAACGTCAGAATGATTTAATTCCTATATGACAGTGCCAAAACCATGTAAATATTTGCCGTGTTTCAAAATCTATCTTCTATTATTTATTATTATATATATTTATTATATATATATAAGAGATTCCCACCTATATATTGACTCATCACGATATCTCTGGAACCATAAGGCGTAGCGACTTGAAATATGGTAGGAATATTCCTTTCGCCGAGTAGAGGTCAGCTAAGAACGGATTTTACGAAATTCCACCCACAAGGGTGGTTGCGGGGGGGTAATCAGGGCGGGACAACGTCAGCCGGGCCCGCTAGTATTATATATTCTGACACGATTTTCGATTCAGAGAGTGTTAATTTGAATTATATTTAATCCCAACGAAAACAATATTGACACCAATAATGAATTACGGTACGACTTTCCATTGACGTCCGTCGAATTGAGGGTTGAAATTGGGTTGGCGGGAAGGGGGGGAGGGGTACAACCCCCTTTAAAAGGAAAACTTGCGGAAACCCACCCTTTTCGAGTTTTTAATTTTTAATTATGAGGTAATTTTCGCTCAGTTTTCCATTGACGTCCGTCGAGTCGGGAGTTGATTTTTTTTTTACAGAAAGGTAATATTATTATTAGCGCACTCATAAAGTTTTAACATGCGGAAACGCGTAGTTTTTGAGAAAAAAATAATCGAAAATGCAAAAATGCAATGCAATTTGCAATGTTTACGAAATCTTTACCACAGATTATATGTAATCTCGTCATTGAACGTTTCGTTTTACCTAAGTTTAAGTTGCCATACGGTAACATTTAATTTTATATACATTTACAAAATAATTATATTTTGTACTGATTGCACCTCGGATGGCTCGCGTTATCCTTTTTCGCAAGTCTAACCTAACCTAACCGACACTTAAAATTAGTAATAAGTGGATACTTTCGTATGCAATCCAACGCGCTCGCCGACCGCTGCCGCGGCCTATATGTGTACCTTAAAACCTATTGAAATGAGTACAAAATATAATTTTATTGGTAAATGTGTATAAAATCAAATGCTACCAAACGTATGGCAACTTAAGCTTAGGTAAAACGAAACGTTCAATGACAAGAATTTCATATAATCTGTGGTAAGGATTTCGTAAACATTGGAAATTGCATTGCATTTTCGATTATTTTTTTCTCAAAAACTACGCGTTTCCGCATGTTAAAACTTTGCGTGTGTGCTTATAATAACGTAACCTCTCTGTAAAAAAATAACAACCCCCAACTCGACAGACGTCAATGGAAAGTTGAGCCATTCTGCGATTTAATAAACTGTTATTTTTTGGTATTATGATTTCTAACTATGACTCATATGTATCAATTTATAAATATCAAAACAAAACAAGCAAATTATTACATTTGGGATTAAGCATAATCTTGTAATACGTATTAGCGTAAATAAGATTGTCACTAATTACATAAGTGTAAAGGAAAACAATAAGTGTAATTTTAAAAACATTGCCTGTGTGTCAGTTTGTTTATCTGTTTGAACACGGTAATTTAGAGTTACAACGGCCACATAAAGATATATTTTAATTTATAGTTTTAGGATTCTGCTCAGTTAAATACAGTTTAGACAAAAGTGACATTTCAAATCAAATCAAATCAAAAATACTTTATTCAGTTTAGGCCCTAATAAGGCACTTATGAACGTCAAATACTACCACCGGTTCGGAAAACAACCCAGTCATCGAGAAGAACCGGCAAGAAACTCGATCGGGTACATTTTGTTTAACATATATTTCCAATACATCATACAATGCTTTTAGTGGATGCACAGAGAGGAGTCAATTCCAGACATCACTATCATTCACATACTGATCCACTTTATAATATCCTTTTGAAACTAAAACCCGTTTGACGTGGCGCTTAAATTTACAGTCCGGCAAATCGGTAACATGCTTTGGGACTTTATTGTAGAACCTAACACTATTACCTAAAAAATTTAATTTAATTAATTTAGTTGTTTTTCCCAAGGCTTACGCGTAGCTCTTTCACGTATTAATAAAACACATGAACTCTATAATCCCACTTCAAACGTTGTACCCAGAGAAGTTTTATAAACCAAAAAGAGTATGAAGTCACGGGCGCAGGCTGTGTTTGATAAGTTGATATGAACCATACAATATCGTACAATACAATAAACAAGTCATAAATTTGTAAGTGGCTTTCTGGCTGCTGTCTGAACAAACCTGTAATCACGGCTGCTCGGTGTTTATTTAATTGTATTGTTAGCATAAATATTTTTCTATACAAAGTAATAAAGGTTGTTACAGAATTTTTTTTTACTTGTTTTACTAAATATTTTTTCAACAAATTTACTTGTAAATTGACACCCTTGTCTCGTATAAATATATCTGTAGCTGTGTCTGGACATTTTATTTCTACTTTCTATGATACATATAAAAGTGATGTGACATTTTTTTGTCTATTTTTTATATACTGGTTTTGCTTCAAATCGGCTTAACAGATTTCTATGAAATTTTAAGAATACAGGAGAAGCTTGTGTCATTTCTCAATTAATAAGATACAAGAATTGACAACAATAACATAATTATTGAAATTGTCAAAAAACATAAATATTAATTTATTTTTTGGTGACTGCCGACCGATTCTCATGATATTTTATATACGCGAAATATATCACCAATATAAATTATCAAAAAAAAAAACATTCTAATTCTCAAACGGTTCTCATGAAATATCTGTTACAACAAAACTGATAGCTTATTAAACTGAAAGCGTTTGTTGACATATTTCTTAATATACTTACCTCAATTCTCTTACAGCAATACTCGTGATTGCGGCTTGCAAATAATTAACATAAGTCAAAATTAAAATCAAAAATACTTTATTCACTTTAGGCCTTAAGAAGGCGCTAATTAAATTCAAAACTACTACCGGTTCGGAAAAGACTCGGCAAGAACCACGATCTGGTTTATCTTTTTACACATATACATATTTTGAATACATTACATGTCAAAATCGTATTTAATGGATGCACAGAAAAGAGTCAATTCCAGACACAACCATCGTTCACATATCGGTCCACTCTATGATGGCCTTTTGACTCCAGAACCCGCTTGACATGGCGCTTAAACTACAGTCCGGCAAATTGGTTACATGTTTTGGGACTTTGTTGTAAAACCTAACGCTATTATCTAAAAAACTTTTACTCGTTTTACTGAGTTTGAAACATGGGACGACCAGTTTGTCACAGTTTGTCGTATTTAGATCATGCCGGTCTATTACGAAAGCGATCTTTTCAAATTTTTACGGACATATACTATCAAGAATGAAGAAATCGCCTTTGTTAAAAAGAGCTTGTGCACTGTACGTTCGAATATGCATCACTCTGTTTTGAAAATAAAGACGAGCAAATTACGGTAATGTTGAATATCTTAACATTATAAATATGTCAAAATGATTTTCTCTGATTTTATTCGATCTAATCGTGTTTACGAATCAGGTGGGTCTACCAATTTAACGAAGTAGTTTATACTTACTGCCGGACGTATTACCTTAATTGGTATTCGATGTAATTGATTAAAATTTACAAAAGAGTATGATAAAACTGCCGTACACTTTAATTTGAAATTCTAGGAATCAGTTATAAGTAGCAAATGCATGGTAAAAGTTTGTGGAAGCTATTATATAACATTTTATTTTTATTTCATCCAGCTCACCTCAAGAAAATCTTTAAAAAGTGCATTTCTTACTTATTCACTGAAATAGTAATCATATACACTGATTTTTATTTTATTTGCGTTTTTATTTACACTGCAGTCCTGGTCTAATTCATAGTTATAAGAGTTGCTCCATTCGAATGCTTGTAACAATATTTACAAAAATCGTATAGTTAACACAGAATAGGGATATTTGAAGTGTTCAAATAGTATATTCGAATAATGTCCTATATCGTGTATTTCAGTAAATTATTAATATACTATTATGTATTATAATAATTTAAGAGTATTAAACATTTTAAAGCATATATTAATTCAGGATTACTTCTTTTTTACTACATTTATTTTATTCTTCGTGTTTTCAAAGATGATTTTATATTTGACGCTCAATAGAAAAACTACCAAAATTTGAACTCGAGTAGGCGTCACTGACACATGATATAATAGCCTGCTTCAGTTAAATGAGGTTACAGACAAACTTTCTTCAATCATTGTTTATACAGCTTCATCGTGTTAGTAGTATCTAAACTTTATACAAATCTAGCAATGATGTCTCCTAAACTTCAAATGAATTATATCAAAGAAACAATTATACCGTCTGTATTTTATTTCTCTCGGAAACTTTTTTATGTTTTAACGAGCGAAAGTTATTATAACTTAATTGTATTTTTTTTTACAACTGAACGATATTCAATGGGTCTGCGTACGCTTTGTAATTTTATTCAAAATTTAAAAAGCGTAACCCAATTACGTCGCGGTCGCACTGATCAATGTCGGTCATTTCATCAAACGGAGCGTGTATTTATTTGGAGTAATATTTTATAAGGTATTTTTTTATATTACATTGGTAAAATAACTACATTGTTTAGTATATTTTTGTAATGGATATCTCTTGTTAAGCTTTATTAATACGTCTTCATGTAAAAGTATAGAACGTTGCAAAATCCTATTAATATGACCACTACTATCTATTTATATATATACTATGCTGTACTCCAGAATAACACGTAGCCTACAATTATAAACATATTGTTGAAATTGGCCATATATATCTTTATATATATAATTCTTCTATCCCTATGTATGTGACTGTATTCCTCCTACACGGCTGGACAGACGAACAGAAGAAATGTGGAAACAGTAGGCAGAAGAAAAATATTGCGTGGCCTCAACAACACGGTGGAATGTTATCAACCAGGTACTATTAAGCACATTGTATACAAGCACATTCTTCAGATCAAAACACTACAAAGTTAAATACCAAAGTTTACTGCACCGAAATATGTGGAGGTGGCTTGTTATAAGGAGTATATACAGAGATCGTCGATTCACCCCTAAGAATATTATCCGTATTTACATTTGGCACTCGGATCTTTCCTTAATATTACCTTTATTCAACGAAGATATAACGCTTGGCATGTTTCCGGATTTATATAATAACTGATATATTCATGCCAGCGATATGAGTGGTGTGAATATTATATTTGCTACATCTATAAAGCGAAGCAGGAATGATGGATATTACCAGGTTTCATGATGTTAATAATTATTATTTCTAATCTGTATTAAATGTATTTCCTAAATAAGTGATAATTATTTTGTATAGAACGTTGGTTAACATTCGAGTATGTTCGCTTGATTATAGCGATACGCTAAGCTTTTTACACTTATTACCTAGCCAGATTTATCACGTTAAGTCTAGAGGGACTAACTCTTAAACACGGTTATTAAAATATGTCTATAGATCATTAACGACAGATATGAAGACTGTTGAGGAGGTGTAAAGAGTGATAAGGCCTTTAAAAAAATTGACTATGGTAGCAACAGTACTACACCTATTTGTACCGCAGAACACAACCGTTGTTGTTGTTATACTTAAGTTTGAAGGATGTGATTTGATAGACATACTATTAGACAAGGCAATCCAAGTAAGTTCTACCCAACTAGTCTCGAAGATTAAATCTCCAGTATAGCTCAGAGGCAATTGGGCAAATAATAGCTTAAATTACAAAGAATTTTAGTGGACATTTTAATACTTCTGTAAAGCTACCATTTTCTAAACATTTCTAAATTTTCTAATCTAATTTCCTTGCAATTTAAAATGTGTACAAGCTTAAAATATATATATATTTATGTTACCACGTGGAAAGGTGATAATTGCATAGCTAAAGAAATGCTAAGTATAAAGATGGGTGGATTATGTAATGAATGATAAGCATGTTTTATGTGCATGGTATGAATACTGAGATGAAAGCTAATCGAAGAGAAATACATAGGGAAGGAAAGATAAGATGTTTATTCCCAGTGAGGCATCGTCTATGAGGTTGCAATATAAGGTCCAACCAGAATGTAAACGCTGTTTGAAACCCTTCCGCGTAAAGTTGTGGTTATACCTATTGGGGCCGCATGGTGATAGCAATACACGACCCCATGCCACCCCAACTAAAGCGGCGGCCGGTACATCGTGGGTTCAGTTTAATATGAGTCTCACACTACCCATTCTCTCCTCCAGGAAAGCGTCTCCATGAGGATTTCCACACGTTAATAAAAAAGGAGGTTATACGTATAGGCCTACCTATTATATACCCATGTATTTAAACTGATGGTGTTCATTTCTTTCATTATTTTTTAAATCATTGATGTAGCGAATATTATTCTAGAAAACACACCTCAATATATTTAAGCGAAAAGTCTTTCTATGGAAATCCAATTTCCCCCAGTGCCCGTTCGAACTGTATTTTATAATGACATTTTTATTTCCCTGCCGTCGTTCAACGGTAATTAGTAGAGGGAAATTAGCCCGGAACGCTGCCTGGCCGTTTCCCGTGACAAGAACTGTTACAGATTCAATTTCCTCAAGTGGTAAGCAGAGTTTTTAAATATTATGAATTTACATATTTATTACTACATATAGTATATGTGTTTTTTTGCAAATTCCTCCGGGTTTTAGTTCATTCAGTTTATGAATCGTTTTCATATCATTTTAGTTAGATAGGTACTTCTCATTTTGGGTATTTTCATTCTGTACAATTGATAACTTCATACGCAATATTTTTTCCACTTTTTGGTATGGCGTGATTGACGCATTTACCAGTACCTTGTTTTATAAGTACATAATAGGTACTTATTATGTTTCCCACCGCAATTGTTTTTAGATTTAATATAATAATATCTATTTCAATACACCTTTAGGTGTCAGTAATTTAAGCATATAACTTCTTTCTTGTTTAGTTGTGTAAATATTGTATACTACATAACAATTTGATATAATTCTGAAATTCTGTTTTGGTTTTAATTATCACATATCGTACGTTATTTTATTTAAAAAAATGTACCGGCGGAAACAACGAAACAAGCAGTTGACCAGCCCATTTGTACTCATGACCTACTACTGACTGGTTACTTTTCACCTGTGTTAAATTTCTATTGGTTCGCAGTAAATAGCCAGTTGCATCAATTCTTGATCACAATTGGCTCTCTCTATATTGGCTGAACTTCAAGTCCGGCCGAAACTAGGCACAATACAATCTCGCATTGTTTGTCCGTACTGTTCACATCTTTATAGATATTTCGAGTTGTGTTTTTATATTTACTGTTTAAAGTATTCGCTTTTAGTTTTAATTTTCGATTAGTCTTTGTTGCTGAAATGATTAGATGTTAAAGATAACGTTGTTTTTGTATTCTTTATAGATTTTATGGCTTTTGACCACAATTTCACCTGCTGTTAAATGATGATTTGATATAAGATGGTTAACACACCAAACCTAGATGGGACTGGGTGTCAAGTGTAGCTGCAGGAATACACCTTCAGGTGCTTGGCGATAGATTGTCAACTTGAAGATGGTAGCTAGCCAGAGGGACTTAGAAAAAGCCTTAGCAACGTGCTATGCTTTCATCACGATGTTTTCCTTCACCGAAAGCTCTGACTCACTAGGATTCGAACCTACGTGCATCGACACGGTGTTCGAACACACTATCAACTAAGCCACCATCGTGGCCTCGATATGGATGGTGTTGGATTAAAAAAGAAATGAAACAAAGTAAATGAATAGTCAATATTAGGAAGTGAAACGATAAAATCAAAATCAAAAATTCTTTATTCAATTTAGGCCCTGAGAAAAGGCACTTATGAACGTCAAAACTACCACCATTTCGGACAAACAACCCAGTCATCGAGACGAACCGGAAAAAAACTCGATCTGGTTTATCTCTTTATTATACATAACATAGTAAAACATATTGTTATAGACATATACAGTTACATTTGTTTTTATGCGGATACACAGAGAGAGGCGTCATTTCCAGATGTCACCATCGTTCACATATTGATCCACTCTATGATAGCCTTTATGCATAAAGACCCGCTTGACATGGTACCTGAACTTACTATCTGGCAAATCGGTAATGTGCTTTGGGACTTTGTCATAAAATCTAACACTATTACCCAAAAACTGTTACTGGTCTTAGTGAACCTGAAACATGGAGTGACCAGGTTGCTATTTTTTCTACTATTTACATTATGTCGGTATTTTACTAAATCCAGATTATCTAAGTTTTTGCGGACTTACATTAAATTATCAAGAATATATTAGGAGGGCAGGGCCGAATTGTTGAAACTTAATCTTTAATGATTCGCAAAGCCCCATGTTATAAATGGCTTGAACTGTCCCTTTTTGTAGTAGGAATATGGTATCCATCTCAGCTGCTCACAACAAAATACCGTAAGATATTAACCTATGGAAGTAAGCTAACTAGACCAAGATAGAAAAAGAGTATCCACTGTATATTCACGGTATAAGTACCAACACTTTATGAAATGTATTTAACTATTCTATAAAAAATTACTAAAGTATGGAATCAAAACAATACTCAAATAGTAAATCTTTTTCATCTTTCCAGAAATAAAAGGTTGCAAACCTTGAATAATATAAAGCGGTATAAGTATTTCAAAGGGAAGTCGATTCGGGGCTAAGTGATATGGGACGGTCGAGATTTCGTCCCCCGGTCTCAAAACGATTACAAGTCTCGAAAAGGGTTTAATCGATTCAATAATAATGGCGATTTTAATCTTTTGTTCCGACTTCGTATTTGACAAGGGTCAGCTTGACTCCATATTGACGGACTCACTTTTTACATGTCATTTTTCATGGCATACATTTGACATATAAATTAGATCATTATCTATAACATTACATATGTATAAATGGTTTTTAGTTTGTATGTGCAGCCGGGATAGTGAGAGACATCTCGACAAGCACATTTGTAACTCATTTTAATTTTTACATCACTCTGCCTTTGTAGTGTTTTTGTTTCGTTTGTTGTTCACCTGTTTTACATTATTGCATTGTTATATATTTTATTTAATGCTTTTTATCTATATATATATAAGAGATTCCCACCTATATATTGACTCATCACGATATCTCTGGAACCATAAGGCGTAGCGACTTGAAATATGGTAGGAATATTCCTTTCGCTGAATAGAGGTTAGCTAAGAACGGATTTTACGAAATTCCACCCACAAGGGGGGATGCGGGGGGGTAATCAAGGCGGGACAACGTCAGCCGGGCCCGCTAGTTGTTTATATATCATGAGTTCTGTAATATTTTTATCAAGCCACCGACTACCGACTACACGTCTATTGGTATATTGATATGGCCGTTCATTGAAAATCGGCGCTGTAGTACCACTCACTTGTACTGCAGTATATAGCCGAATGGGGTCGTCATTGTTGGACATATCTAATTAACTATATGTATGTTTTAACACCGATTGAGTGATGATTGATGATGCTATAGTACACCAACTTCTATACCGTCCAATTGCAATATTAAATACTGTGAATATTTACATGATATCATTTAACTATCGCTAGTTTCATAGCTTTTGCTTGCGGCTTCGCTCGTGTTAGTATACATTTAACCTATCCCTCTTATTTTTATGTTATTTTCGGTTACACTGAAAACGTGTATGCAAAATTTCATGATAATCGATTGCGTAGTTAAAGCGTAAAACAAACAAACAAATTCGTATTCGAATTTTTATTATTAGTTAGGATTATTGGTAGAGACAGTCTAAAATTATTTCAGAACTTCGTAACTACAAATTTATTTAAAACAAAGAATATTAAATCTCAATATTTCAAAATCCAATACCATGATGTTTGTCCACGATGAACTCCGACACTACTCAACCGATCTTTATGAACGTTGGCATTTATGTATAATTTTGTCTGACTTAAGAGATGGGATAATTTATATTTCAACTAGCGGGCCTGGCAGACGTTGTCCCGCCCTGATTATGAAAAAATACTTGACAAATTATATACTAAAACGTTCCTCATCAATCACTCTATCCACCGGTGAAAACCGCATGAAAATTCTTTCGGTAGTTTTTGAGTTTATCGCGAACAGACAGACAGACAGACGCGGTAGGAGACTTTGTTTTATACTATGTAATGAATAATGATGAATGGCCTCAATATCATAAATTAAATACCAATTAAATGATTGTCAATGTTGATTATTGTTATAAATTGTAAGTTTTAGCAGTCTCGAACAGATGGCGTTTTTAATTAGTTTGTTGACAGAAAACTGTAGCAACGATTGTTATAGATATCTCATAGATAGCGCAACGTTTTAATTTTAAAACTAATTAATCATAAGTTTGATTTAACATGTAATAACTGAGCCACAGCAACGCGTGGCTCCGTCAGCTAGTAAAAAATAAAAATTGTTAAGAACGGATCGGATGTGTGTCTGCTTTCAATCGAACTCGATAAAATTTTCTCAATCTTAATTCCAATCAAGTCAATCCGTCAACTTAAATTTTGCTATAACATAGACGTATGCACACAGTAAAATAATTAACTAAATATATAGGTTTAACCTGTGCTGAGTACTTATAAATAAAGGATATGACCCAGCAAAAGTACAATGTGCTTAATTATAATTGACGTTGCTGTAGAATTTAATACTATTACCTAAAAGCCTTATATTGACCTTAGTACGTCTAAAACATGGTGTCGCTAGTAACCAAATTCTGTCGGTCTTTTACATAACCTAACTTACTTTTGCGAACATAATCGCTTAATTAGGAGGGCAGTGTTAAGATAGTAAACTCCTGAAATTTGTTCTTTAATAATTTACAATATCATGTACTGCGAACTGCTGCTTCCTTTCTTATATGTTGTTTGTTAGAAATACAAGATTTTCTTAGACTTTTAAGTACCTGCGTGTCCTTAAATAGTCCTCTCAATAATATGTAAGTATTCCTTGCAAAAGGAAGGTCACGCCACCGCTCGTACATTGTTTCGATATTTTATTATTTTTAGAAAGAAAATGTAATTACCAGAGTTTACTTTGAAACTTTGATATACATAAAAATAAGGGAAAACGTGATAACAACAACGAGATGTAAAAAAATCAATAACAACCAAAGAATCATTTTTGTAAACCGGGAAACATAAAAAGACCAATCGCCCAAAAAGTTACCGGTCCGAGAAATGAACACAATTTTTCGTTTAATTAAAATCTTAAAGTAGGAGCATAAATTAAGGTTATGAACATCGCTCGACCCTTCCCCGTTCTTACAAAACTTTGAACCTTTGAACTTGCAGGAACGGATTTTTTCCCCCTTGAGAAGTACCACTTCGACACAGTGTAATGCTGGACGGTGAGTTCGGTTCAATAGAAAACACTAGGCCGTGGACTGCTATAACATCCGCACAGTCACATAATCACATTAGCGATTACCTGCAATTTTAGAGTTTTTGACGGTAATTTAATCTGGCATACCAGTGGCTCTTATCTATTTTTGGGTTATTTGCAATGATATTAGAACTAAAAAGCTGTAGATACGTCATAAGCGCTTCAACAGCGTCGCGGTAAAACTTGGTTGACTAGCTTATTTTTACTGCTGCCCCGTCAATCCACCCGTATGTAAGCAACATATAACTATTTCTTTTTCATCATCGATATTGAGAATATGCCATTTTATTTCCATTTTTTATCTAAGACAGTGTAGCATTACAATATTACTTTATGTATGTACGCGTTATCGTGCCATTTGTTTTGTGAAAATATCATGTAGGTAACGTATGTACACCGTTTTACTTATAATATAATTGATTATTTGATCTTATAATTAACATCTTACGTAATATAGTTTCGTTATTGTGAATAAATTACGTAGATGGGAAACAGCGTATGAATTCTAAAATGTTATAAAACTGTGAGGAAATTTCTAACATGGTGACTTGGTAGCCATGGCTTTTCTCATTCCTCTTGTTGGCACACTAATTATCTTATTACGCACATGATAAATATTGCAATAATGATTTTCATCAAAGGAGATTTATTGTAAAAATAAAAGAGGAGGACCTGCACTTTTGTATTATGTAACATTCAGAGATGGCGCTTTTCGATTCTAATATAAATAATTAACATCTTTAGTACTGAAGCTTGAGTAATCCATAGATTTTTGGGTAATCATTTTTATTTGATTATATGAAAAGCTATTTATATCACTAATATAAAAAAAAACATATAATTTTTAAGTCTCTTTGTATGTCAAAAAAGAACGTACTTTCAAGTTTATATACAAAGAAAATAATTTATAACATTATTATTTTAATAAATAGGCAATTAATTACATTTAAATTTGATGAAAATATTTAATTAATATAGTGTACAAGCTATGCCCGCAGTTCCGTGCATAGTGTCTTATTATGTATTTATCATCGTCTTTTTGCCCTTATCCCACCTAAGTAGCGTCGGCATAACATATTTTTCTATTCCACTAACCTCTGTCCGATGCCATCTCAGTATTCACACCTTTTATACACATCATTTTTCACACAATCTATTCATACATTTTTCGGTCTTCCTCTACTATATCCTATATCCATCCACCATGGTGCATAAAACTATTCTAGTTAGATGGTTTTAATGGCATACATTCTAAATCTTATCGGTTTTAGTTACACCCCACATCCATCTTATCATTCGCATATCTGCCAAATTATGTATTATATTATAATAAATAATTAAGATATAGCAAATCTGATACTGTGTACATATTTTCAGTATAATCAAATTTATTCTTTATCATAAAAATATCAAATATCATCAACATAAACGTAAATAAACGAATTGAACTACTATAAAACTTTACACTAAGGCGATCCTCAAACGTTGTATAGTACTTTTGTACCTCGTACAGTTTTATAGTCTGGGTAGAGATTAAGTTCTTAGACATTTCCATTGGAATATGGTTTTTAGTTTTCTTTCTTAGTTATACGTTTGTGAGTATAAGGAGCTTATATCAAAATGGGTACTTTCATTTCGTTTAAGATTTTCAAATCCTCATATATCAAAGGAAAAAATACTTCAAAGCTATTATATAACTTCGTACTAGAGATGAACTTCCACTTATATATTCAGAGAGCATAACTCACAAAGACTGTTTCACATCAATATATTTATTAAAATATAAGCATCAATTAAAGCTGATTTCTTCGATTTTATTAACTCCTGGACTATCCAAAGCCATAGAGGTTTAAACTCCATACAGACGAATGAGATACTGGTCAACAAACTGTTACATGCATAAGCTTAAAAAAGTACCTGATCTTTAACAAACTTTGAAAACCAACAAATGAGGTATTGTTAAATCATATTTTTTATGTAAAATGTATTTCTTAATTCGTTTTTCGTTTGTACGAACTTTTTTTTACTTAACCACGAAAAGTACAATTTACGAAGCAGCGAAATTAAAAAATAATTAAAACCATGATTAACCATTTTAAGATCTGGGTCTTAAAATTTAGACGAGCGGTTAACTTATCGACATTGATATGAAATTATAATATTGACAAAGCTTTCTATATCAATTATGTAGTAAGTATAATAATTTGTAACATAATACAACTAGCTGGATATCACAGGATATGTATCTCAGAGAGTATTCTAGTAGTAGAAAAGTAAGAAAAATCATATCAAAATCAGTTCAGACGGTATAGATATTTGCCCGGATAAATAATTGCAGATTAACTTCAATTCTATACACAGCTATGTGTGGATTTCAAACTATTTTAACGCGTTTTGGCTTGTAGCGCGTCATTCGAACTTTCATGGCGTTTGTCAAGTAAGATGTTACTCATTTATATTTTACTGATCTGGTAATTTTTTATTAAATCAGAGGATCCATTGTCGGTTCCCTCCTATCAAGGAGCAAAATGGTCATTTAAGATTTCCACACTCTAAAACCTCACGCCGCTTTTGTGGGACCGACACCGGCGAGAATGCATTACGTTATGCCAATAGGTACTCCATTTGCAGGTTATAACTATCTATCTATAACTAATCTCAAACAAGACCACAAGCTTCACTGAAGTTAGTCACTAAAGCCTTGCAATTCGATAGGACTGCATTGGAATCGTCGGAATGTCAATCACACACCACAAATCAACTCAAACCGCAGTTATACGCTAGAAATGGGCACGGTTGTGTAGTTTGTATAATCGAACTGTGAACAGATTTGAAATTATTGCAAGACACTTACAATACAATTACATACTCGACAATGGCAGTAATAATTTGGAAAATTGGTTGCCAAAACTAAAAGAAATAATAATAAATATACGGATCGACCTTTCCTTTTCTTCGAACACTTTATATTGAGTTTTTTATATATTAATTAATATACTTTTATAATACCTTACGTTTTTTTGTCCTTTTGTTGTCAGATCGTGTATTATTTTCTTACTAAATTCAGAGTTCTTTATGGCCCTAATGGGAAATTTATGGGTCAGAAATGGTTACGGGGATTTATGCGGAAAATATCAAGCAGGAGGATTCAGGTTTTACGGAGGTTATATGAATGGAGAATTGGTTATGTTTTTTTTTTATGGAAAGAAATCATCAGGGAGTATTACTTTTAAAACTCGTATTATAATGAGTTTCTAGGTTAGATTTAGCGGGAAGATGAGACAACAATCTAGTAATTTTACAATCGCTAAAAATCTATTTAAAATCGTTATCTTTTTACAAAATCTTTTGCTTATTGTGGTGTTATTATAAAATTACTGAATCAATGATTGCTTAGTTGATAGCTTGTTCGAACAGAACGTCGATGGATGTAGGTTCGAATCCTAGCAAGCGAGTCAGGGATTCCAATGAAGGAAAATATCGATGAAGACATAACATGGTGGTAAGATTTTTTCTAAGTCCGCCTGGGTAGCTACAACCCTCAAATTTTTTTTTTTTTTTTTTTTTTTATGTTATAGGAGGCAAACGAACATGTGGGTCACCTGATGGTAAGTGATCACCACCGTCCATAGACACTTGCAACACCAAGGGAGTCGCAAGTGCGTTGCCAACCTGTGTTTGGGGGATAGGGGAGTGGGGAAGTGGGGGATGGGGAGGGGAAGAACGGGGAAGGGGAGAGGAGATGGGTATCCGGCGCTCTCACTGACCAAACGAAACGCAACAATGCAAGCATTGTTACTTCACGTCGGTTTTCTGTGAGAGGGTGGTACTACCCCGGACGAGCCGACCCATTCATGCTGAAACCAGTAATAGCTTCAACGTGGCTCTACCACTACATTGAAATTATTTAATTTATTTAAATTATTAATTAAATTGAAAATCCATCGCCAAGCACCTGATTGTGTGTTCTGGAAGCTACACTTGAGAGCCAGTTCCCTTTAGGTTTGGCATGTAACCATCTTATGACTGTTTATGATTCAATAAAAAAAGTTAAGCCACGAAGTTAATATGTAGCAACGTATTATTGTTTATCCATTACAATAAAGTTGTAAAAAAAACTTATATTAAAATCGAAATTAAAAAATTACGCGAAATTATAACTTTATCTCCCGCCAAAAATACCGCTCAACGAGCCTAAAAAAGTTTCAATTTAAAAAAATTGTAGTAATTACTTCTGTATCACTAATTTCAACAAAGTAACTTAACCAACAGTATAGCGATTTTACAAGTACTATTAACTCCAAAATGAGCTCGCATCGTCTCAATCTAGTTTTTATATCGCAGCGGAGTACATAACGGTGTTCGAACCGTACTTATGATACCATAAAAAAGTAATTTCCAGTTACCTCACGTATACCAGCGTACTGGCTAGGTTTGTGAAACCGACCCGGATTAAAAGGTTAGCCATTTTTTTTACAAACTCGGCAGAATGATCACACATTATAATAAGTTAAATTGCACGCCGAAAACAGTTGTTCATTTCTCCACGTTTTATTAAATAGAATATAATATTAAATAGAAATACAATCCAGTAAGATGAATAATCTAAAGGGACATATATCACACTACAATATTCATTAAAATATATTGTACATTACAGCCAAGGTTACTGGAGTTATTTTATTATGGTATGGTATGGTTTTAGACAACCTTTTTTCTAATCTTAACTTTGTTCTTCCAATAAAATCTTGATAATTTAATGTACGTCCGCAAAATTTGAAGAATCTGGATTTCGTAAAAGACTTTTATTTTGTAAAAGAAAAATTATTATGTAAATATATATTTATTTAAGGCCTGATGTCTGTAGTGTTGTATTTATCTTTGTGTATCTCAGTGGTATAATCTGGAAGAACTAAATTATATAATACAAATTTAATATTATCTATAAAGTGACTCTCCCATGACTAATTTGACAATTGTAGAATTCATATCCATGAAACTCCAATACTAAAAAGTTGAAATTTGTGAGTTTGGATGTTCGGGGTTATCTCTGATACTACTGATTCGATTTTGAAAATTATTTCACTTTTAGAAAGGTATATTAGATTACTTTTTATTTAGGGAAATATATATTATATAGTAAATGGGGCGTGGAGGTGAGAGTCAAAGGAGCAACCCAGTGGATATCGGGAAGACGTTTCTTGCCAATCTTAATATATATATTTCTTGTGTGCGTGTGTATGTGACTGAACTCCTCCTAAATGACTGGACCGATTTTGATGAAATTTTTTGTGTGTGTTCGTGGAGATTCGAGAATGGTTTAGATTCACAATTGGACCCGGCAGGTGGCGCTGCGATCGACTTTTAGGATTTTTTTTGTTTTCAAGGCAGGACAACGTCCGCCCGGTCCGCTAGTACATATATATATAGTATAGTTTCGAGTTACAATTGGACCCGATAAGTTTCGCTACAGTCGGGTTTTAGGTTTTTTAAGATTTTTGGCGTTTGGAAATAAAATTGGAACCGGTAATAACCTATTTGGTGCAGACGAAGTTGCACGGGTCAGCTAGTCTAGTATAAAAATATGTATTTTAAAAAGATAAAGCCGATCGAGTATCTTGCCGTTTCTTCTCCATGACTAGGTTGTTTCCCGAACCGGTGGCAGTTTTGACGTTCATAAGTACCTTATTAGGGCCTAAATTGAATAAAGTATTTTTGAAATTCGCTTTAATTTATAAATAAATAAGCTATTCGTATTTATATTAATATTAAAGATACAACCAGTATTCGCAATAGGGATATAATCTGAACTGTCAGGTCAATCTGATTCGATTGAGCTACACACGGCGGTACTCCAGATTGAACTTCATTGTAACATCTTATCTGACATACCGACATGAGATGTAACGTAATTGAGTTCAGATACTGAATCTGTACGGCTATGATATGCGGGTAGCGTATTTATGTTGGTATTTGAATTATCATCTATATTAATATTATAAAGCTGGGGTTTGATTGTTTGTTTGAACGCGCTACTTTCAGGAACTACTGGTCCGATTTGAAAAATTATTTCAGTGTTCACCAATGAAGAGAGTTTCAAAATCGTTCTTTTTTCCTTTTGAGAGCTTACACTGCGCGTTAGCGTTAACCCAAAGTAACTATTCCTCGCAGACATAGTAGCAGGCAGAAGCTGGTTTTATACATTGGTGTTTTATGTTGTTGTTTCGATTTTTTATAGGCCAGCTGCTGTAGTATAATTATTTATCCTAACTAAAATTATAAATACGGAAGTGAGTTTGTTTATTTGTTATAATTTCACGCTTTAACTACTCAACCGATCATAGTGAAATTTTGCATACAACCTGTCAGAGGTATAGAAAAAGACATTAATTTATTTTAGAAAAAAATGTTCTCGAGAAAACAATCAAATCTAGTATATCATAAGTGTTTACATTGTCTGTATATTCGTATTTGGATATTGTGTTTCATAACATTTTTTTTTTCAGACTGACTACGCTATTGACCTAGCAAGGTTTTATTAGCTTCACCGTCTTACTATGCATAACATCATTAGCACTACCAATGGTTAAAAAGATTTTGAGATGAAAAAAAAAGCAATAAGTTCGAACATAAAACTCACGTATAAAAAAATTTCATTCCTACAGAAACAAGATTCAATCTTGTTGAGTATCAAACAGTTATATAAACGATAGTGATATCTGAAAATCACAACGTCTCTGTACCTCCGCAAAAAATAATAATAAACAACTGTGAACAATATGCAACAGTATATTTTATTACTAAGTGATGAAATTGTTCACTCAATGTTATGTATATAGTTTAAGAAAGTTTTTAGTTTAAATATGAACAATGCATTGTCTTTAGCTTAAAGAGCATGTCGCATATTCGTGTCATCTATATCTTTTAATAGACGTCTTTTCAACCGACGATAGTACTTTACTGACTGTGTATGAGCGTTTCCAAACAATCATCATGCTGGTTGAAAATTTGTCAGCAAACATTTACAAATCCGACTATTACATTTAAAAAACGATCTCTATTCTAGAGGTAGTACGTTTTGAATTAGAATGAGAATTCCAATGCGAGCTTGATACTGCCACAAATCAGAGGCATTCGTTCTGCACAGGTGAAGCCATTCTCTTCAGGACGTCAACCACATTTAGGTGGGATATACATAGCTATAGATTCTCTCTTTACTACTTCATAATATAATAAACAAAAATCATAAGGTTGTGTCCTTAAACAGACCTGTAAAAAATTCGTCTACAGAAATTATCCAATAGCGATTTTTTCAAAGCTAAATAAAACAGTCTCTCAATAAAATTATTTAACAAGCGTTACTTATTTTTAAGCATAATTATGTAAATATTTGACGGGACTATAAATACATGAACTAATTTTAATCACTTGAAGTTTCGACCTTTTCAACACGATCCTTAATAACCTAGACGTCCATGAAATGATCTGATAATAGAAAATTCATGAGCAACTTTACCGATTATATTAATTTTCTTTTTCATTAGAAATATTTTTATACATATAATAAGAATGTAAATCTAACGTATCTGTACTTTTTAGAATTTTGTGAAAAAAATTGTTGCAGGCACCTTGGAATGAGTAATAAAATACATTTCAATCATTTTTAGAAATGTCTGTCTGTTTATATAAACACGCATCACTGCTAAAGTACTGCGTTCACCATAAAACCTCATTTCACATTTATGTTTTTGTTGAGATATCATTAGTTTTTGAACAGAAATTATTAGTAGTTACTTATTCGTAATTAAATTAACACCAAATGGTTTTAATTACTCTACAATACTTAAGCCCAGATATTAACGAAATAAATACAAAAGTCGTCCTATAATATTTATATAAGCTTGAATCATACTCTTACCTTGAACTATACTTTTAGTTATAAGTACTAAAACCGATATGCTAGGATAAAAAAAAATTGACGGTGGTATTTCACTCGTTATATATTCACGTTAAGACCTCAAAATCCACATAAAGACCAACTGTCATCAATTTCGATTGCTATTCTTACATTACAGGCGCAATAAGTAAGTATTCCTAATGGAAACAATTAATTGAACAATTATAATAAAATGATAAAAAATTACTAGTTTCTTCCTTTTTTTTCTTTCGTTTATTCTTTTTTATTCACTCAACGACCTATACCAAATTTGAACTTTCTAAGTCATCTGGAACTGGGTTAGAATTTTGGTCTTTAGGTTAGTCAGTGATAAAAGGACGTTTTTTGGACGTTAATATTTAAATAACTGTTTGACATGTGTTTATAAAATTAGAACACATATATATCTCGCAAGTCTCAATACATGAGCCGAATTTGACATGTTTATGTAAAATAGTTTTTGAAATATGAGTGGGTGAAAAGTGGCTCCAACTGGTTCGTGTAATATTACACACGCTATTGTAAATTGTAAAATGGTAACACACACATATGTGAGTGCGCCAGCTTACCATTCTGTTAGCTTGAACTTGGCTTGATACGCTACCGCATGTCTAGATGGCGACGCGACTTAAGTACGAGAGAAAAGTAGATAAGTAAATGGACTTAATACATTCAGATGATTTTATTAGTCACTGTTTTTTTTTATATTAGGTCCTACGCGAACGGAGTCGCGGGCACAGCTAGTATTTAATATACTTATACGCCGTACTCCTAGTGGAGTAGGCAGGTAACCTTTAAATTCATTTATCATGCATTCTTACGTCGCATTGCCGGAACTCATTCTGAAAATAAACTAAACAAAGACCATTGTTCAACTGAAAATAACTATTCGCTAAAGGCGGCCAATTAGCGGTTACAATGCCGTATTTACTAGCAGTAGCTTGAACTATGAAATAGACGCTTTATTGAACGAAAACTTACTAACGTGACGACTCAATCGTTTTTAAATTGACGTCAAAAACCTCATTTCTAGCTAACTTATTAACATTAAACCAAGGTAACTTTTTTAATATTTCATTTATACTTGCTTTTTATACTAGTAGTTTACTAAAATGGTGTATACGGCAATAAAGTGCCTTATTCTTATAAGAAAAACCAAATAATACTATACATGCACTATTCGTAGTCGATTGGCCTTTGGACTCACTTGTAGGCACTACAAAAATGTTCAAAGACCGCATAATGTCACGCTCTGGTTAATACCGTACTGTATTGATCATTTGTGCTCCGTTTATACCTGTTTCAAGGAAACTTTGAGTACGTATATATAAATAAAACTGTAAACGGATGTTCATTCAAAACTTTAAATATTTACTATTTTACTTAGAAATGTTGGTACAAATTAGCAATGCAACACATGTGTGTTGCGGGGTGGTAGGGTGTCTGTACCCGACTGGATCGCGACCACCGTACACCAGGTGGAACACTCGCCATAGTGGCACGTTTGGGCGTGTCGCGTTCCGGGATCAGCCGGTGTATATCCAGCAACCGGGGGGGGATTTGGGGGGCTGTCCCTGACTGGGTCGCTTTCAGGCCGGCATGACAGCGGCGACCGGCGATGGATGGATAGTATGTCTTTCGGTGGTCGCCATTGTTTTTGAATTGTACTGTGCTTACCATCAGGCATAGTACAGTCACTTTGCCGAGCTACAATAAAAAAAAAATGTGTATTGTTAAAAAAACAGACAAACACAGTGCTACATGTGATCAGATATTTTAAATAGATAGCATGTATGAAGCACAAAGCTATGTTTAATTTAGTGAGTCCAGAAGCTTAACATAACAAGGGTCGCTGTTTTGAAAACTTTTGAAAACTCGTCTCCCAATGTATTTAAAAATGAAATGATTTGATAGACGAAAGCAAGAGAAGTCTACCAATAAAAACCAAATAAAATTAATTTTTAATTGAATTTTTACGCATAGAAATTGCACACATATCCAACAAATTTTTATTTACTTTTCTAGATTTAAGGTTTGAGGCCACACAATTTCACTTGATTTTAAATGACAATGTGGCCTAATGTGGTAAACACGGTAAACCTAGAGGAAGATTTAGAAAAAACCTTATCATTGTGTATTTAAGTGATAATAATTCAAAATCGGAGTACAAAAGCAATTAGCTCGAAAATCATGAACGCTATTAGTGTTTGAGCACTCGGAAACCCGGAAACATCGTAAACCATCCTGTTTAATTACTGAAACGAGTGTGTAACAAGTAATTTATGTTTATAACTTTGCGTTTGCTCCATACACAAGTTATTTATGATGTTATGTTGCGTTGCTGTCACCTTGGGGCGACGTTATTAAATCATATTCGCTTTATATCGCTTATTCACTTTTCAAAATGTTCTAGGAATAAATTATCAGTTACATTATTATATAATGTAAAATAATTAGTTCAAAAAATAAATGAAAATGATAAAAAGTTAACATTTGGTATTATAGTATACTAGCTATTGTCTGCGAATTCGCTCGTGTAAATGTAGATTTGATTTAACCCTCGGGAACAATAGACTTTTATTTTTTTGTGTCCCTGACATGTATGCAAAATTTCATGATGATCGGTTGAATAATTTACGCGAGAAAAACAATTGTGTCTCCATCTTCGTTTTTAAAAATATATATTTAGTTTACAAGTTCAATATTAATGATTCCTGGCCAATGAATCTCAATATAATAATTATTGGTAAATCAGCCTTAAATAAAATGACAATGTCCATTGGAGTTCATTAAGAAACCGTATTTATAATCTTGGAGCAGACAATGTAGGCGAGGAATCTTCTGGACGAATAGCGCAGTGTTTACACATGACGTTGCAGACTTGCTGGCACTACTTCCAGGGATTGGTGGAGCAAGCTATATGCTTCCACGGCGCTCGTAGGGCAATTCCGGCTGGTACCCACCTGGTCATCGGGGAAGTTCGAATAGAAGTGGGTCATATAATGAAATACCTGGGTCTGAACCTAGATCGCCGCTGGACCTTCTGCCACCATTTCCAGCAATTGACCCCAAGAATTACGTGTGCAGCATCTTCCTTGGCGCAAATTCTCCCGAATCTTGGAGGCGCTAGCAGTAACTGTCGTTTGCTATACATGGGAGTAGTCAAGTCAATGGTACTGTACGGAGCACCAGTGTGGTACGACGCCCTAGCGACCACAAATTCTGGTGTCCTACGGAAACTACAGAGGGTAATGGCCAACAGGGTGATCCGTGGTTATCGCATGATACCGTACGAGACGGCGTGCCTCCTGGCGAGCTCCATGCCATGGCGTCTCGAGGCCCAAGTTCAAGCGAAACTATATTTCTGGTGCTCCGAGAAGGCTGCTAGAGAAGTAAACATCGCTCCGAGGGAGAAGGAGGCAACAAAGGCTTTCCTTATGCAAGACATGCTGCGGGTATGGCGTGAAAAACTAGCTTTTCCAAACGCTGGCCATAGAGCAATAGAAGCAGTTAACCCGATCTTCTATGAATGATTGCTAAGGAAACATGGTTCCCTCACCTTTAGACTTGTCCAGATCCTGACTGGCCATGGATGCTTCGGCAAATATTTACATAAGATTGCTCGCAAGGAACCGACACCGAGATGTCACCACTATGAGGAGGAGATGGATACGGCCCAACATACCTTGGCGGAATGTCCTGCATGGTTGGAAGAACGAGGAGACTCGTGACTTCGATAGGCGAGGATCTTTCTCTACCGGCAGTAGTGAAAGCCATAACCTAGTAAAAAAAAAACAATGGTGGAGCGGCGGTGGAGGGGTCTTCCTATCCGTTGCTGGCTGAACCCAGGAGGGAAGGGTTGGGGCCCCGACCTTCCATTGCACGGGTTCGGCAGGCTGGGAGACAGTCCCGGCACCGGACTGTCTCAGTCGGGTGTTGCGGAGCCTGCTCACGCATCCCATGACACCCCTCATAGTGCGGCGTAGGGTTCATCGTGGAGATTTTTTAGTTGGTAAAAGTCGCCGAAAGTCACCGTCACCGTTGCGTTCTAGTACGTGGTGGGCGGTCGACTCAGCTCAGGCCTCCCCCGGGCCTGACAGTCCAGTTAGGATTCTTCTCCACGTTAAAAAAAAAGGGATTGGTGTCGCAATGCGTGGATATTTACGTCGTAGACGACCAATGTTGTATCTAGGGGTTGATCTCGTATACTAAATAATATATTGTTAGCACTCTCTGTACTACTATTGACTACAGCAGGGGTGTTACTAATGACCTGACACGCCATTTGTCGAAAGTTATCGGCCGGTCGTAACTTGACTGAATGCTATAAAAGGCGAGTCTGTCGAGTCATTAGGGATATTCTTGCTCGATCGTCTCTCTCGAAGGTTGTATCGCGTGATTGTTGTTGTATTGCGTGAGTTCTTTCCAATTTACATTACTATTTGTATTCCTCTGGGTCGTTATGCTTTATTATGTTACTTGAGTTATTCAATATTTGATGTGAGTCTTCGTGTTGAGATATGTAATTGTGTTATTATTTTTTTATACAAATCCATTTCTGGTATTCTAATATCGGAAGTGGGCTTTACTTTTAAATTCGATTTACTTTTTGGTATCTAATAATATTGTTTACTATTTCCCAGCCGAACACCTGGCGATATGCGTAGTTGTATAAAAAATATTGCGCAGCTATGTACTTATCTATGTTTATTTTATATTTTAGGGATCCGTGTGAGTTTCCCGAACCATATGCTCTCCTTTATTCGCGTGAAAGGGCAATAAACAAACGAAGAAACTGAAATTCGCATGTTAACATAAAATGTTAATTATGATTAGCAATATATTAATATTTATTCTTATAATTAACTGCAAAATTTTATTAACGACGACACTATATTATGTTTTAATTTTAAATTATATAATGCAATATAATACGTATGTTTAATTTTGTTAAACAAGAAAAAAAAATTTGCTTGACAGCGGACTTGAGAATTTTGGTTTGTAATACAAACCACAAAAATTAAAAGAAGGGTATTGTAAAACACAGGAATCATTACGTAGTATAAAACAAAGTCCTCTGCCACGTCTGTCTGTCTGTCTGTCTGTTCGCGATAAACTCAAAAACTTCCGAACGGATTTTCATGCGGTTTTCACCAGTGGATAGAGTGATTCACGAGGAACGTTTTAGTATATAATTTGTTAAGGAATTGTTCATAATTAGGGTGTGACAACGTCTGCCGGGCCCGCTAGTTTATACATAAATGAAATTAAAAGACATGCATATAAATAACTTGTTAAATAAAGAGAATAAGTTTTTGTTGATTGCTGTAAACATGTAGAAATGTTTTATTGCCTCATTTGTGATTGTGAGAATGACTAAAGAGATAAAGGTTATTGTTTGATTTCATTGAACAATAGTTGTGACATATCTATTGTGTGGATTATTTATTTTAATTATCTATCAGGCTTTAACAATGTAAAGATAAGAATATTCGTAATGATGTATATTTTATTGAAACGCTTAATTTAAAAGTTACATACATTAAAAGGAAATGAATTTCAATCACTAATTCTTATACATTACTACATTAGATATATTTAATGTACCTGTTTAGCTTCTTAGATCTTCTAATACTAAATACGTCTTATTTTACATTTCATATTTCTATACTAATTTAGGCTTTTAGTTTCCGGTAAATAAAATATCTAGGTCATATAATACATTACCTAAAACATGCGACATTTTCTCAAATAAACGAAATAAATCCAAAACAGCGGTAGAAAAATGTCAGTCTATTAATAAAATACAGTTTTAGAGTATTAATTGGTTTTAGTATTTTCCCTCCCTTTATGTTATAGTTTATTAGTTTTTATATAATTTGTATTAAATCTTTAGTTTTATTGGATTTAATTTAATTTTTGGAGTATGGAGTGGTTGTCTATAAACATGACTACATTTTAATTTAATTACAAAATTGTTAGTATTAGTTTATTTCCAAATGTATTGTCATGTTGATGGCCCATGTTAAATAAATAAAAAAAGTCAAGGCAGTCATAAGGACTGCCGTCAGAAGTGAAAACTCAAAACAATGATTCGAAATTATATATTTATCTCCTGCCAACTATACCGCTCAAAGCGCCTAAAGAAGTCTTCACTTCAGTAAAGCAAATAAATAAACGTGGTAGCAAATAAACATAAATGAAATAATTCTGAAGGCAAGAGAAATGAGACACCCTATTAGAAAGATTATATCCAATTATAACATTTGACATCTAACGCGACCCCACCTGTACTCAACTCGTAGCCGGCAACCGCAGCCAACAAAATGGGCTAACAATAAATAATGTGTAGTACAATATAATGGAAACAGAAACAGCATTCATTATATGAATCTATATATAAAAGAATTCACACGTCATTTGACCTCAGAAAGTTGCCACTCATTCCCATTAAAATTTGTATGTACAGGTATTAGAAAATGAAAAATATTTATATTATAGAATATCAATTCCTGTATAATTAAACAACATTTATATATTTCAATGAATAATAAAAGTAACAAATAATAATAACAAACGCGTACAGAGCGACGGGTGAAGCTACTTCGCATCTTAAATAATTATATTAACTAAGTAATTGTACCCGTGACTCCGTCCGCATGGAACCTAATGTAAAAAAATAGTGACTAATAAAATCATCTGAATCTATCTTAACTCTGCCCTCCCAATACATTCTTGACAATTTAATGTATGTCCGTAAGAACCTAGAAAAGCTAGATTTAGTAAAATACCGGCACAATCTAAATACTAGAAACTGTGACAAACTGGTTATCCCACGTTTTAGACTTAGTAAAACCAGTAACAGTTTTTTGGGAAATAGTGTTAGATTTTACAACAAAGTCCCAAAGGATATTACCGATTTGCCGGATTGTGAATTTAAGCGCCATGTCAAGCGGGTTTTGGTGTCAAAGGGCTATTATAGAATGGATCAATATGTGAACGATGGTGATGTCTGGAATTGACTCATCTCTGTGCATCCATTAAAAACGTTTGTGAAATTTACTATTATATAGAATATATTATTATTCTAAATATTATATATATTTGTTAAAAAGATAAACCAGATCGAGTTTCTTGCCGGTTCTTCTCGATGACTGGGTTATTTTCCGAACCGGTGGTAGTTTTGACGTTCATAAGTGCCTTCTTAGGGCCTAAATTGAATAAAGTGTTTTTGAATTTGAATTTGAATATATTAAGTCCATTAATTTACTTATCTACTTTTCTCACGCATTTAAGTCGCGTCGTCATTAAAATTACAATAACTTTTGGTAGAGTGCATTGATTTTAATTAAACAAAGACTTAACGTTACTTGAAGACATACTTTATGATTTTCTTGGGGAAGTTTTATCGTGCCCGTAGCACTTAAGCAGTGACGCGTGCAAAAACAAATAGAGAGACAGACATTTCTAAAAATGATTGGAATGTGTTTGATTACTTATTTCCAGGCAACAATTTTTTTTACAAAAATCTGAATAGTACTTACACGTTAAATTTACATTCTTGTTATATTTATAGATAGTATCACTTTCAAAGAGACTCGTGCAATTTTAAGTATTGAAATAAACCTATAAAATAAAAGCGTTGCTGCAAAAAGGTTGCAAGCTATGGTTTTGTACATGATGCGGAGTTGTAAGAGGTGTACAGGAGGTTAAAGAACGCACGAGGAGTAAGTAATAAGCATTATTTGAATATTATGTTCCCTATGCGCTTTTTTTAATTGATCGTCAAAACGATAGTTGCCAATATTTGAACCTATATATAGAGGGCATTTGTTTAACGTTATCTCTTTCTAATTTTCGACTGTATGTTGATATTAAAATGACAACTCAACAGTATAAGATGAAAACGCAATTAATACTGTTAAACTGCAGACTCATCGACAACAGAATACAGGTCAAAAGATAATAGTATTGCCAGTACATTTAAACAAACTTAATACTAAGATTGCGTTCTTATATCCCAACACTGAGCAACTATTATAAGTAGATATTTGATTGAAGAAGAAATTACTTTGCGGAAATCCATCATGATTGTGGACGTTACTTTACACTTGCGTCTGGAAGTGTCCTTCCAGGTGGAAGTACAAAGTAATATCCACTATAATATTTACTGTAATTAGAGTTATCCCCTCCGGCAATTTTTTTACCCAAATCTCAAAATGGTGGATCACGTTTTTAAATATCACGTTACTTTTTTTAATTTATGAAGTTTACGTTACATAATTTGTTATTGTTCAAATTTTGTAATAAATACGGATTTTTTTAAACTTATGCTGTCAACAGTCTGTTGAGTAGTGCATCATAAAGTCTCCATTCGTTTGTATGGAGCTTAAACCCTTATAGTTGTGGACAGCCCAGGGGTTAAAAAAGAATAATTACCGTCCATATAAGAAGATTTATCAGTACATGTTTCTATCCCCACAATATATACAGCCGAGAACAAGGCTATCGTTTTTATTCTATGGAATCACCGAATCGAGCCACTATAACTTGTTTTAGGTACACTATTATGTGGTAGTCGGACATAATATCATTTGTTCGCAAGTTCCAATACACTTCTAAATTGAGATTGTTGAATTATCAAATAGCATATCTAAACTTGACTTAAAAAATTGAGGCTGACTGAAAGACAAAGCTAAGCTTAGACTGTTGGGTTTCAAAGCGTGATTTTTTTAAGTACAATACTCTTCTTTAGATGGGTTATACACAGTGTTTAAAATTCTGAAATACAGTCGATATAAAAAATCAACAAACTGACGTTCAATTAATAATAATACGTTTACCTCAACTGAATAATCACTCTCCACGGACAAAGTGATTCTGGTAACAAAACAAACCGCCCTTCAATGAAACTGGTCGTTAAATTTTTACTTACACAAACCTGAAAATGGAACAAGAGTGAGTTGTAAGGTTGTCCTTTGTGGTGGCCGTACTAACGGTAGGTCTGTACGCGCGTGTTGAGGATGAGGCCTAATTCGCGGTCCAAGTTATAAGACTTTATGATTAATGTAAAAAAAATATTAGAACAAATTTGTAAAAAAAGGTATGTTCTTTATAACCCTTCATAGGGCCAATAAAGCATGTTTTCTACCTCCACGCTTCTCTAATATCTCAGTGTTCACGCCATTTATACATATAAGTAACTCTTACCTTAAGTTTTAGAGGCTTTTATGGATCACATATTATGTAAAAAAACAAATATAAATACAAAAATGTCACAATAAGAATTAATGGTAATGGTTTCCTTTTACAAACACAAAATAAACAACACAATGAATTAAGTTGTTGTATTATATTAGAATAAATATTTTATAAAATGTGTTAAATATTCTGCTATTGGTGACTCTACTATTTTCTCTTGTACTGCAATTTATAACAATGATACGTTGATGAATTTAATATCTTTCAATAAACGATTGAATATTACTTTGCATATCTGCCTGGAACTGATCAACCACTATCAGATCTCACTATAATTATAAACCTTTGATTTTATTTGCTCTATATCTACTTAAAAAAGGTTAGATCTGAAATTTTCAATAAATAGATCGAATCAATCGAATTCAATGCACAATGCAAAATATCAGTTACTGAGGCGACAAAAAAGATAGTTAAGGCCTTAGACACTATCGGTATGTCACATTATAGAATAAAATTACAAATGATTGAAACTTGTTACAGATAAAACTTGTAACGACCTTAATCGATTATAGATATTTCGCTCATTTACCAAGCATTTTCAGATTGATGATGACTTTTCAATAAACGCGGGCTATTTCTACTAGTATTCCGCATCTTTTAGATTCTTTTTGTACTTTTTCAAACTACAACTTGTATAGATAGACATATTAAAATAAAACGCTTTGCGTTTCATTGATACTTGGTATTAAACAATCATCTCCAAGCGTCAGTGCAAAATGGCATCGAATTAAGTACTTGTGATGGATTTCCGCAAAGTAACTCATCCATCAATCAAAAATGATGCTATCCTCTGATTATTGGTTGGTTATTGCTTAATGCTTGTTTATTCACATGTTGCGATAACACCGGCCGACAATAGTCATTCTACCAAATCCTAACTAATATCATAAATGAAGTGAGTTTTTTTGTTAAGCTTGTGAAAGTAAACCGTAGTAAACCGTGAGGTTTACTATTTAACCGACAATCGTGATTTTCTTGTATAAGTTGTCAGGGGTATACAAAAAGACATAGGGTACCTTTCATCTAGAAAAAAAATTACTGTTAGCGAGTGATAAACCAAATCCACATCAAAGCGAGTGAAGTCGCTAGCAAAAGCTAGTTATTTTATTTAATCGTATGGCTAAATATAGTATCCATATTTTATTATCGTCGATTGCTTTATTATGCTATTTGTCGCTGGGAGGTTTAATTTATGTGGAACAGTACAGCGACCAAAATTTGTTACGCTTTAGCAGCACCCAGGAAGCACGTGCAGGGGAATGTGAGGTACACTTCCTGCGGACACGAGTAATATCAGCCGTGTAACATGGGGGGCTGATGTTACTCGCAAAATCTATTAGTAATAACAACATCAATATAAGTATAGAATTGAGTTCCTTTTATGGGATCTTGGAATGTCATGTAGTAATGTGGGTTGTATACTATATTCATAATGTTGTGTTATTTGGCCCTATATTTTGTATTATTGCTAGTGTTTTACTTAATATAGTTTAGTTATTGTGCACAAGTAAAGTGGATGGGAAATAATACCACGAAGCATGGATTCTAGCTTGCCACAAGAACTCCTTGGAAAGTTCTAACAAGAGGACCAACATCTTGTTAGAACATTGAAATGATTTGAAGAAACTCGTAACATCATTACCTACTCGACAATGGCAGTAATAATCTACTAGAAGATTCGTTACTAAAAAAAGTTGAGACGGTCATAAAGAATGCCGACAGAAGTGAAAACTCAAACGATGGAACTTAAACTGTGTTCGCTTTTCAATATTTAAATTAATTGTAGTGGGAATTATTTAAATTTCATAATATGTAAATTGAAATTATTATCATTTAAATTAATTGTAGTGGGAATTATTTAAATTTCATAATATGTAAATTGAAATTATTATCATTAGTTTCTTTTTCACTCTATTGGCACGCCCAATAATAATTAATACTTTTTTATACAGTTTATTTATTCACCAAACATATTATAATCTCAATACGCCGAAAGAAGTTTTCGCTGTAATAAAATAAATAAAAAAGTATAGAAGTGAGATAAAAAACGCTGTCGCTCATGTTTTGTGACATAACCGATAGAACCGGCAGAGTGAGTCAGCGAACCGGCGCGCAGCAGGATTAGCGTCGAGCCGCGCCACCGCTCCGCAATTAATCACTACTCGGGAATCGAACCCGAGCGAACGACCCGCAGATTTTTCAAGCCCCGTCCCTCGACAACTTAACAATGTCCTTAATTAGTATCGCTTGTTTATTTTATACTTCAATAAATAATCGCAATATTTAAAATTCGTTGGTGAGGTATTTCAGTAATATCGGATCGGAAATATTTCTTTAATAAATTTCTTTTGGAAACTATTTCAAGTTTTAGCGATGATGACTTTATTGATAACGTGTTCTGATACCGTGTCGATGAATGTAGTTTCGAATCCTAGCAAACGGAGTATGAGCTTTCAGTGAAGGTAGGGATTTTCCTAAACACTAGGCTAGCTACTACCCTGAAGTTGACAACCTGTCGCCCATTACCTGGTGTGTGTATTCCGACTACTGCACTTGAGCGCCAGTCGCTTCTTTTTTTGCCGTTTTAACTTCTTAGACCACATTGTCATTTTACGTCTTGTGGACAAATGCTATAACCTAAAAAGCATTAAAAAAAACTATCTTCTACTATTTCTACTACTTACGGTACTTATTCGACATTTATATATTTAAAAAATTTAAACAATATCTTTATAATTTATATGTTTATGTATGATGTTTTATCTTCTTCTATACATATAATAAGAATGTAAATCTAACGTGTCTGTACTTTTTTGATTTTCGTGAAAAAAATTGTTGCAGGTATCTAGGAATAAGTAATAGAATACATTTCAATCATTTTTGAAAATGTCTGTCTGTCTGTCTGTCAATATGTCTGCCTGTTTGTATGATCACGCATCACTGCTAAAGTACAGAGTTCACAATAAAACATCAAATCAAAAATTATAAAGCATATCTTCCGGAGTAACTTAGTCTTTGTTTTATTAAAATCGGTCCACTCTATCAAAAGTTATCGTAATTTGAATGACGGCTCGAGGTAAGCACGAGAGAAGGGTAGTAAGGGTATACTCATATTATAAAGTTTATTTGTTTGGTTGAACGCGCCAATCTTAGGAACTACTGGTCCGATTTGAAAAATTATTTCAGTGTTAGATAGATCATTTATCGAGAAAGGTTATAGGCTATATATTATTACGATAAGACCAATAGGAGCGGAGCACCAATGAAGAATGTTTTAAAATCGGTGTTTTTTTTCCTTTTGAGAGCTTCACACTGCGTTTTAGCGATAGAGCAAAGTAACTATTCCACGCAGACAAAGTCGCGGGCAGAAGCTATTTCTAAAATATAAATAAATAAATAAGTTTATAAAAATATAAACTCCCAAATGCAGCGTTTCCAGACTATTACAACTTACCATCATTCAAGAACCGAGCCTACTCCTTTCTCAAGGGCCGGTAAAGCACCTGTGATTCTCCTCGTGTCGCAGGTGTCCATGGGCGGTGGTGATCACTTACCATCAGGTGACCCGCATGTTCGTTTGCCACCACTGGTGTAAAAAAAATATTCAAAAGTTTTATCAAAATCCTTTCAGTAGTGTTTGTGTGAAAAATAAATAACTATCCATCCTTAACTCAACTGTAGTTTATAAAATTAATACGATAAAACAAGAGCTCATGTAATAATTATTATGAATCAATACCAATTCGACAAAGATCATTCACCTAAAATGGATAATTCACTGCGTACCGGTGAATTGTTGACTTATTGAATATCAACACATTGTTGGTGCAACCTACATAGATGAATGGTAAACTCGGATCATCTTAACAGATTATTCACTTCACAGATAGAATGTAATTAATAAACTTCTAGCTATACAGCTCAAGATGGTACCCACAGATCGAACTGCATGACAAAGCCCCGAGCTAGTCTCTTGGCTTGGTAATTTATGTACATTTGCAATGAATCCGTGAACTAAGTCGTTTATCGACAGAATGACGTACATAATTTAGAAACTCGATCGAAATCTATATATGTTATCGACTATTATAGGGACGTTCATTCATAAGGCACTTATAATAATCCTAGTTTATAATTACCCGATAACCGATGCGACTGACGCGCAATTATTAGGTTAATCCAACGGGCCGTGGACGCTCCGGCCCGGGACATTATGGATTACAATTTCAAAATGGCAATCATTACATACTATACAACAAAGTCCTCTACCGCGTCTGTCTGTCTGTCTGTTCGCGATAATCTCAAAAACGACTGAACGGATCTTTATGCGGTTTTCACCAGTGAATAAAGTGATTCACGAGGAACGTTTTAGTATATAATTTGCCCAGGATTTTTTTATAATCAGGGCGGGACAACGTCTGCCGGGCCCGCTAGTAAAAGATAAGAATGAAGCCGCCATAAAGGAAATAATAATGGAAGATATGTAAAGTAACGTAGCAAACGTAGAATAATACTTAAGTGTAATAATAACATTACTTGCTCATTTTTAAATGTTTTTTAACAAGACTAATAAAATTAACGACTGCAGAAAAAAGGTGCGGACCAAAGTCTGCAGAAAAAAAATTACCCAATAATCAATGTGAATGTGGGTTTGTTTGCTACGTCTTCAAAATCAGATTTCTTCACACACGTTATCTTCTTATTCTTCCTAGCGTTTTCCCGGCCTGGTACCAGGGCACAGTATAACTATGAGAGACAGTACGGAAACTACCTACAAACGCTCGAAAAGGTTCGAGCGTTTGCAGGTAGTTTCCATACTGTCTCTTATATTTATATTGTGACCAGGGTCCGCTTTCTTAACTTCCTCCACTTTGCCCGGTCTTCGGCATCCTTTTGCGAGGTTATTCACCTTTATGTCCGCCTTCACATCGTCCAGCCAGTGTTTTTGGGCCTGCCGTAAACCTTAGGTCTTTTACAGTGATGGTAAGACATTTATTTCTGATGTAGAGTGGAGGCCTGAGACTTATCACATATTACATGACTTATTACATATTACACGTTGTCTAGGGTACAGTAAAAATATAGTACTTTATTCACCCAGAAAGATACTATCTTAAAGGATATGTTAAGACTACTAATATTAATAACACAATATATATGAGAAAGTTTGTAAGGATGGGTCAATGTTTGGTACTCTTTTACGCAAAAACTACTGAAAGGGATATTGATGGAATCACAGTAATAGGATATATTATAACAAATAGGCTATAATTTATAAATATATTATTTAAATTAGTCAAAATATAGCGATAAGTATTAAGTTAGAAAAAAACTTGAGCTATCTCGACGTGCGCTGCATAAACCGTTAGAGTTATACGAAGATAATGTATGGTATCATCATTTATAAAAACATAAACGCAGGCGAAGTCATAAGCGACTGCTAGTAGTTACGGAAAAGAAAAGAAATATAATATAGGTATATTTAGATATCTCTAAATGCGTAAACTATTTAATTATATAATATCAATTATAGATACATCTAATAGACATTCTGTTTATAACAATTTACAAACGTCTCAGCAAAAAGTTAATACTTAAATGAATGTAAAGGTAAATGTAAGAAGAACTAAATACTTTAGAAGTGAAAACATCTTTAGGCGCGTTGAGTTGAGTGACTGACGATATTGCATCTGTGCGACTCGAGTGAGACTAGCGACTATGTTATTGTAATAATTGAAATATGCAAATTATGACATTCAAATAATTCAGACTATAATTTATTTTTAAATTCAAATGAGAACACAATTATTCCATTGTTTTGAGTTTTCACTTCTGTCAGCAGTCCTTATGATTGCCTCGACTTTCTTTAGTTGTGTCTTAAACCTGTGGCACCTCAAACTATAATAATTATTGGTCATTTTTCAGTCAGCGAAAAGCAAAACTACGTTCAAATCGAGCTAAAATCCGATTAGTTTAAACTTCGTTAATCTGGTATTCGAAAATGTCCGTGTGATTTTATTGGAAAACTGTCACAACAAAAGTGGAACGCCGTTCATTGGTTTGACATTTATATAACGAATTAATTTATATACTAAAAATAAAGCTGGAATAGTACATAGAGTATAGACAACTGTCGATCCATCCAGACTTCGCACATAATAGAATGTACTCTATTAATGCGATATAAGTGTTATTAAAGGAAAGAAAACGTGTTATATCGACATTGCTTGAATAGATCTTGAATAAAGAGATCGTTTATATTGATTAATTTAAATGTATGATGATTTTCCAATATTCGTTGGAACTAAAAAGATCATTCATGGTTTCATATTTTAGACTACGTTACATCTCTCGCTTTTGAAATGGCTAAAGTAATATGTTCTAAGTTGCAATTTCCATTTACTTCTCTATATTTGAGACATTTCAGTTTCTATTAATGACTAGCCGTACCCGCGACTTTATCCGCGTGGAAACTGATGTACAAAGCAGTGACCGATAAAGTCATTTGAACGGCTTAAGTCTTTTGATAGGTCAAACCGATTTTAATGTAACAAAGACTTAATATTACTCGAAGATATGCTTTGTGATTTTCTTAAAAAGGTTTTATCATAAACGCAGTATTTTAACAGCGTTGCGTGATCATACAAACAGACAGGCAGACATTTCCAAAACTTATTGAAATGTATTTTATTGCTTATTCCAAGACAGCTGCAACATTTTTTTTTTAAATCTAAAAAGTACAGACACGTTAGATTTACATTCTTATTATATGTATAAGAGTTATATCTCGTAACAAGAACGTGGAATCGATTAAAACATGTTTCAAAAGTTTCTTATATTATTTTAGAAAGGAATTCCTTAATTTCATGCCGCAACCCTCAATCCGCTTTCATCCTCCAGTACAGAGGATTAGACGATAAAAAACCACATCTCCGCAGACTCCATTGTTCGACGTCGAGGCGTTAAAATATTAAATATTCCCCGCGTGAACTGTTCACGTCGCGCCGCCGCGTCGCTCTGGGTTGGACGACAGCCTCTCAACTCGACCATTAAGTATTTAAATAGCGTCTGACGGCTGTTCGCACCAACTTGCCTCCTGTATACGAACATACACATTAGCTTATATTTTTTGCAGAAATTTATCTGCATCGGTCATCATATATCAGTCAGCCATGTTAGTACAATTCGCTATCTATTACACAGGCCGATATCGGAACACTGCAAGGAATCGTTGTGATTTTGGAAGAGAAACCGTCTTTAGGCGCGTTGAGCGGTATTTATGATAGGATAAATTTGTAATTTTCCAGCTAGCTTAGCTATTCATATATATAAGAATTCGTGAGACACACATGTGTGCACATATGTGGGGGTGATCTGTGTTGTGTTATTCAACTAGTTTTTAATAATTTTCAGTGGCACTGTATACTGATAGCAGCGTGCTCGAGGACTCCACTCCGGGGTATCCAACCTAGGCTTGAGCCGCTGTCGACGGGGGAAGTGATGTGACAATTTTTTCACAGTGTATATACTATAGATGTGGTTCAATCCGATAAATGAGTTACATTTACTTAAAGTGCATTTTCTATTATACTAAATAGATATAACAATTAAAAGCAATAATGTAATCACTACAATCAAAGATTAACCAAAAGCATGGACTACGTACAATTTTAGTTACGCATCATAAAATATTGTCATATAATTAAATTACCTTCTGTCCGCGACTTCGTCAACGTGGAATAGTCACTTTGGGTTAACGCTAACAAGCAGCGGAAGCTCACAAAAGGAAAACCCCGATTTTGAAACATTCTTTGTTGGTGCTCTGCTTAGCCTTAACGTGATATAACTATGTATATACTTCGATAAATGAGCTATCGAACACTGAAAATTTTTTCAAATCAGACCAGTAGTTCCTGTGATTAACGCAAGGAAACAAACTCTTCAGCTTTATAATATTAGTATGGATATAGATTAAATGACGTTATAAACGTAAAAAACACTGTTCTTGAATATGACATTAGAAAATTATGTATGTCTGTTTGGAAAAACGGGTTGACGAATTTTAATAAAAGTTCCTAATTTTCTCAAGAAAAGAAATTCTCAGCATGTGTCCATCAGCGTTCCAAATGTTCCAAGCATTCATTTTAACCCATCTTTGTGTATAAATATTGAAAGGGTGTTTGATGTTAAAAATATAACGAAGTAACAAAGCAAAAGTTCCTTACAATAACACGAAATAATTCAGAAGTAACAAAAATCATAATGTTTGGGCTCCACCGGTCAATACACATGAATAATGTAACTGTTATGCATAATGTATTTACGAATACGTTAGAGACAATTTTGTTTATACAGTCCAATAAACACGGGGACACGGAATTATGTAATATGAGACGAGTATTGGTAGAAAGAGTCTCCAGTACGTCTTATACGCGTTTTAATCCCCATATATAAATCAATATTTGTTTGATCGCCTGACATATCAAACACAGTCCAAACTACTAGGGCCGTGAAAACTTGCAGGTTTCTAAAAACACTGTAGGTGAACACTAAAGAAGAATTAAAGATCTATACATATAACTAGTGGACCAGGCGGACGTTCTCCTGCCTTCATAATTAAAAATAAATCTAAAATTCAACCGCAACACCTCCTACCGGGTCCAATTGTAAATCTAAGACATCCGCGGATTCGTTGGAACACGCACACAAAATTTCATTAAAATCGGTCCAGCCGTTTAGGAGGAGTTTAGTGATATACACACGTACAGAAGAAATTGATATATGAATGTATATCTCAATAAGAATATAAATCTAATGTGTCTGTACTTTTTAGATTTTTGTGAAATAAATTGTTGCAGGTATCTTGGAATAAGTAATAAAATACATTTCCATAATTTTTAGAAATGTCTGTCTGTCTGTTTCAACACGCATCACTGCTAAAGTACTGCGTTCACGATAATACCTGCCACCAAGAAAATCATAAAGTATAACCTTTTTGTCGTTGGGGACAGGGGCAACAACTGGAGGGTTATGCCGCGACTCATACCGGCTAAAAACCCCGCCGGCCGCACGGCGCGAAATGTAACCAGGGTTTGGATTGCGCGAGCATTCTCCGTGCCCTGGTCACGCGCTCAGATCGCCCGCAGGTGGTTAGCGGGTCGACCTACCTCTCGAGGGTGTCAAGCACCCTCCTGCTTCCTCCTGAAGCAGCGGCCGTGGCCCGTGCTTCGCTCCACGGGTTCCCATCAATGACAGCGGGCGCCCCCACCCGCTGTCGGGAAATTGCTCCACAGGTGTGATAACATAAATACATCACACTACAACAACAAGGTACAACTTAACCGGTACCTGACATAAACAAGGACAATAGGTACAACTTAGGCGGTACCTGACAGGAACAAAAACAAGAAAAAAAAAAAAAAAAAGGACAAGACAAAGTGGAAGCAAGACCAATTGTTCCGAGACCAATTTAACCAGACCCAAACGACCACAGCCAGACTGACCCCGGACCAACCGACCCACACTTTCCCCACTCCCTTATTTTTATCTTTTTTTACATAAAAGACAAGACACGACAAACCAAAGACATACAGAGACGGGACACAAGAGAAGCAAGGACGACACAAACACACGCAGGACCAGCCGACACAAGACCAACTGACCACAGACCGAACGACCCGAGACCAACCGACCAAAGACCGACCGACCCACACACAACAAGGACAGGCAAACACAAGACCAGCCGACCAAAGACCAGCTGACCCTAGACCAACGACCCAAGACCAACCGACCCAAGACCAACCGACCCAAGACCGACTGACCGACCCGTAGAGACAAGGACAAGACAAAACAAACAAGAAAAAGTTGGAAAATTCTTGCCTTCCAAGGCCCTGACATATTCGCGGCAACGGGCGCGACTCCTACGACCGTCGCCTCAGCGATCGTTATGGTGGTCGGTGATCAGAGGCGACCCTCCTACCTCTGCGTCTCGCTCTACCACGTGGCATAGCGGTTGGCTCCCGTTCTCGAGTCCGTTCTGCCTCTTCTTTTTGACGGAGAACACTTTCACAGAACGTCAGGATAGCCGTCCATGACATTTCGTCCTTAAGCAGGGCACGAACTACCGATGGCAGGGACATGTCTGGTCCTACCACGGCGACTAGCTCTGCACGTTGTATCCTCGTTGTAAAGTATAACCTCGACTAACATTTAATCTTGGTTTCATTAGTCGGTTCACTCTATCAAAACTTATTGTAATTTTAACGAGGACGCGACTTAAGTACTAGAGAAAAGTAGTTAAGTAAATGGACTTAATACATTCAGATGATTTTATTAATCACTATTTTTTACATAAAGTATGGATGGAATTGCGAACACAGCTAGTCAGATATAAAACAAAGCATAGAACATTATCACTGATTGGAAATGCTAGTGTTCTATGTACTAAGATAATAATAACCTCTATTTTTAACTCCTCCATTAATTTGAACATGCTTAACGACCACTTTAACTACACGTTAGTAGTATGTAGTTGGTTTAACTACCAGTCAAATTAAAAAATATATAGTCTACTAATTAAAGAAGCACATACACAGGGCTTTTTTGTGGGGGCACGCAGTGTCTTTAAAGGGGATTTATCGAAAATATCGAAAAATTGGTATAAAACTGAAAAATTAGGGGTTTGAAAAAAAAATTAAAAAGAATCAATCTTGGTAACCTTTACAAACATTTTTGGATTTTTTTTAATAGGTCAAGGTTATCCAAATAGAAAATCTAATCTATTTTTCTGAAACAACTACCGCGTCGTACAGTGGTTTGTCTTTGTTAGTAGAAGTCGTTAAAAATATCAAGTTATAATTTTCGAAAATTTGCGTGCCCCCAAAAAAGAAGTGACAAAAAAAAAGGCCTGCATGTACATATACACAGTAAAACAGACAAGGTCCAGTTACTGAATGATTATTATTCGTAAATAGACAAATAGACAACGATCTTAACTGTATGTTGCAGCTACAACCACAAAAGGAAATCCTTTTTATGTTATAAATATAGATTTCTTTTTAATCTATGCCTATAGATATTATAAAATAAAGTCAATTTTCGTGCCTGTCTATATGTTTCCTTTTTTTTAAACTACCAACAGATTTTGATACGGATGAAATTAGAGACAAGTTGATGTGTTGATATGAATTCGTAAGAAGGAGATGTCCGGTGCTTACTTTCGTAGCATTGATTAAAACTTATGAGATTCATAAAAATACTATACATCGGAATTGTACATCTCATAAAAGCCCTACAGAAAATTCTGCCTTAGTGTATGTTTATCTCTTAACGATAATAATCCTTCTTCTCTTTAACGTATTATTAAAGAAATAACTTCCTATTAGAGACGCTATTTTCAGCAATGTACATTTAATAAAATTAGTCCTAAATTACATATAATTTCAGTGCATAGCATTTCAATAAATATCTTGGGAGATATCACAGACATAAATTAGGTGGAACGAAAAAAACTGTTTGTGTGAAGACTCTTATGCAGGCTCTATGATTTTCATCAACTGTAAATATGAAAGCGCTAAAATATTCATGTTAATCCTTTAAGCACTTATGACGCCATATTGCAACCATAAAAAGCCGAGGTGGGGTGCTAGTTACCTGTATGGCGTAATTGAAACGGCTGTATTTTAATGCAACTTCAAATTTTGTTGAAAGTATCTATTTCAGACAAATCTCCAACACACCAAAGGCAAAGTTTCAAATTACAGTATATGTAGAAAACGGAAATAAAGAGAAATTCTTTATACCCTCGTCAATGTCGAAAGTGATATCTGCTTTTAATTTACCAGTTAAATGAGTTTCATAATATATGGACGAGAGTCCCTATAAGCTGTGTCGTTTCCAATTCGCATTAGTACAACTGTAAAACAAAAGAGAATACTAGGATATTTATTTAATTCAGTCTAGACAAGTTAATACATCTTCCCATGATCCATGAAATCCATGTATTGAATTATTTCGTGGCTTATATAAAGATTTTGAAAGGAAGATGAATCTCAAAGCATCTGTTTTCGCATCGACCTTGTTACTACATGACGTAGTATGATTAAATTTTATTTAGCAATATTTAAATTCGCTCTGAAGAAAATTATCAAAGAGCTTCGGATGTCGAAAAAAACTGGATTTAGATTACTCTGAAACGTAATAGTAATGAATTAATATCTCACATTTGAATTAACAAAATCATCTGCTTTTATTTTATAACTCAGTTTTGCTTAAATATGCATTATTACTCCAAGTATACAATCCACAAAAGCCCTTCAGAAACTCACAGGAAAACAAAAAGCATCTTATGTAGTGAAAATTATTGTAGACACTTAAGTTGTCATTTCTTAATGAGATTACTTATAACAATTTGGGAAATTAATAAAAATCACATCCCCAGCTTTAGAAAATGGAAAGTGACTAAGAAAATCCAAAGAATATTACCAAGGCGAATTCCGGAATTACCGGAGATTAGATCCGGCATTAAAATAATACCCTTAACGAATGAGATGAAAAGGAACATAAAGGGAATAATAAGGAACAATAAACTCTTAATGATATTGTTGTTCATTTAAATTTTCTGCTTGTTTCAGATAATGTTACCGAGCTGCGACGAGGCACGGATAACTTGAGGCAACATGAAAGTCAAAGGAACTGTTGACGTAAGGCTGATTGCCTTATGTACGACGTGCATCCTTCTGCCGGCAATAGCGTGTCCTTCACAATGCATATGTAAATGGAAGAATGGTAAACGATATGTTGAATGCGCCGAAAAAGACTTGAAAGCTATCCCAAATGCATTAGATTCAGAAACACAAGTTCTAGATTTTACTGGCAACGATCTCCAAGTACTACAAAAGGAGACCTTCCAGAACTTGGATTTACTTGACCTTCAAAAAATATATCTACAACGATGTAGATTACAGAAGATTGATAATCAAGCATTTAAAGGTTTGTCTAATTTGGTCGAATTAGACCTCTCGAATAATTATCTAACTATTATACCTTCAAGTAATTTTGTGTTTCTTCCATCTCTAATGAGACTTTCACTTAACAATAATCCTATTACTAACATCAAAACTCATTGTTTTCAACATCTCTCTTATTTGAATACGTTAGAACTGTCCGAATGCAAAATCGAATTGATAGAGAGAGAGGCATTCTCGGGTTTAAATCACCTAGAATGGCTGAGATTAAATGGCAATAGGCTATCGAATATCCAAGGTGAAAATTTATTTCCCGACACTCTGAGAGGGATCAACTTGCAAAATAATAATTGGAATTGCGATTGCCATTTGAGAGATTTACATAGTTGGTTGTTGAATTTCAATATGCCACACGCCGTGGAACCAATTTGCTCACTCCCCGAACGTTTGAGGAAACGTACAATAACGAACGTGGCTGAGAGAGAACTGGCCTGTTTACCAAAAATGAGCCCTACCTCTATCTTTTTAGAGACGAACACCGGTAATAATGTGACTCTTGAGTGTTTAGTAAAAGCAATTCCCGAAGCGAAAATAACTTGGTTGTACCTGGGGCAGGTCATTCATAACTATTCGACCATGTCGCCGGATCCTCACATATATTACGTTGAAAACGGTCTCACCGACAAAAAGAGTGAACTGTACATACTTAATGTGAGTAACGAGGATAATGGTACTTACAGTTGTGTCGCCGAAAACCCGGCCGGCAGGACTCGAGCAAATTATACAATAAGAATATTAGTGAAAGAGGAACCCGTTGTCATTGTTGTAACATTCCCTCAGAGACATTTAGTGGTGATCGTCACTGTAGTATTTCTTATAATAGTGTTGTTGATAGCGATTATAGCGGTCGTAATGCTAAAATTTAAGACGGACACGAGAAGTCGAAAAAAGAAAGAGAGCGGTAAAGATGTGGCCCTTTGTAACCAAATATTGCCTTCGAGTAGAAGCAATGGGAACATACCCAAAAATAACGGGAGCGTTATCGTAAACGCGCACACACATCACGCACTGCACTACACGTTACAAACAAACCGTGATTACGATTCAAGCGATATATATCAAAGCAATAACGTGAAAGGCTTCGTCGACAGAAACCCCGACCTAATTAGCGACGCGGAAACGGTGGCAAACAATACGCAAAACGAGAACACAGCGTTATCTGTGTACAAAACACAGGGTGCGGGAGGCGATGGGTTTGAGGAGGAAACCGCTTTCACCGCTCCAGTGATACCGCGCCAGGTCACGTGGCAAGACCAACAGAGCGTTAACATAAATTTACCACAGAACACGATGTATCAACATTCGGCAGATGTACATTTAAATCCCGGCTGCTTTTTAGATAACGAAGGATACCCGTACGATTACGGCCTACCGAAACATCCGTTTCGAGCTCCTATGATGTCAAACTACTCGGTAGTCGGACCATTCTACCAGACCTTACCTCACAACAGGCCAAAAGGGCAGAAGTTAGTTTGTAAATTTGCAAAAGACACAGAGTTCAATTCGACACCACCTCCGTGTACCAATTTCGAGATGTTTAACGCGGCAAATGTTCGCCGAACTTTAGAGGGATACCCAGTTCCGAGGAATAGGCAGATCGCGTACGTGGGTAACGGAACGGTGTATTACAACGATGAGTTTGTACCGTCCCCACCGGAGGGATATAAAACTGAACCGGTAAAGTGTTGCGCTCCTGAAGCGTGTACGTCCTGGGTGAATCCAAAAGGTACGTGCGCAGTGATGGTCCCTATGAACGTGGCGGAAGGTCCCGGGAGATGTTACCAAGTGGAAACTCGTTGTGTAGATACTCAGACGACAGACGCACGCCTCCCCGGTGAAGGTTCAGAGAGTGTACTGAAGCCGCTACCACAGTTATCGAACGCTAAATGCGCGGCGGATATTTGTTCGGAGAGCCCCGACGAAGGTTACGTCGGTGACGCTAACGACATCTGACGTCGACGTCGTAGCGATAACACATAAACACGACTATTAGGTCTTTGAAGTGATAAAGCGACTGAATATAATAATTTTGTACATACATTTTACGGACGAGTGCTGTGTGCGGCGGTGATACGAATTTCCTGCGTTCCTGTAAAATATCACCGATTGTGAATATTCATCAAACTAGATCAGTTTTAAACCATTTCTGTACATTAGATTTATTACTTTCACGTTTTTAAGTTTCAGCGATTTACCAGCATTATTACTATTTGTTTAATAAGCGCGAAATATTTTTGGCGATAGTCATGTTGAGTGTAATCTATAAAGTTATCAGTTGCACGCGGGCATCCGTCAACTAGTTTGTGATTTACTATACGCACAATAATTTGAGGATTATTAGTTCAGAATCATTCAGTATTTTATATTTGTGATCTTACTATTATTTTTGATATTTCTAATATTTTTAGTTATCTTAAAATTCAATACTATTCTATTCTAGATTCCGAAACCAATATAAAGATTACTTTTAAAATTACCTTTATAATATTTTGTATTTGTTATGTAATTTAATTTTAAAAATGGTTATTTGTCAAATAAACTTGAAACCGTAATTTAAAACACAGAATATAACATTTAACCAATTGTTATACCCGTTTATGTTCTAGTTCAATTTCCAATTGACATAATTTACACAATGTCTGTTATGAAATATAATTTACAAGAATTGATATTTCTTTTATAATAATTTGTTACCAAACCCTAGTCAAACATTTACATATTAAGAACGAACGAATATTCTTGAATTGTAATTCATAGACGCATTATGAGAAATTGTTATAAATGAATTTTCACCTTGAAACTTACCATGAAGTTAGTAGACATACGAATTGTTTAGAGATACTAAATAACTAGTTGGTTTATGTTACTTATTAGTATTTAATTACGTTGCTCAAACTTTTAGCTCGGCTCAAATCGTTTAACATATGTAAAAAGATTTTTTATATAATCGCCAAAGAAGTTTAACACAGTATAACATGCGAACCATCTTCGCCAAATTTTTAACCGCTCTGAATATAGATACGCATAATATAGGTGTATATACCTATCATATTATATGTATAACATCAAGACAATTTAAGGATAAATAAATCAAATCAAAATCAAAAATACTTTATTCAGTTTAGGCCCTAATAAGGCGCTTATGAACGTCAAAACTACCACCGGTTCGGAGAACAACCCGGTCATAGAGAAGAACCGGCAAGAAATTCGATCTGGTACATCTTTTCAACATATATATTTGGAATACATTATACGTTACAATACCAGTTGTAGTGGATGCACAGAGAGGAGTCAATTCCAGATATCATCATATCACCATCGTTCACATATTGATCCACTCTATAATAGCCTTTCGACACTAAAACCCGCTTGACATGGCGCTTAAATTTACTGTCCGGCAAATCGGTAATATGTTTTGGGACTTTATTGTAAAACCTAACACTATTACCTAAGAAACTATTACTGGTTTTGCTAAATCTGAAACATCATCATGCCGGTCCTTTACAAAATGCCAATTTTATATTTCTATAATAATGTTTGTTAGTTTGTTTTGTATTAAAAATCTTGACAATATATAAACGCGCAAGCACAAAACTTGCAGTTATATTCAGAGTGGCTAAAAGTTTAACGAGAACTTTACTTATATAAACACAATAATTGTTATATGTAATTACTTATTTATTTGCTGTATCATTAATCTTATAATGTTTATTTTAAATAAAAAGCGATTAGGATACACACTTTTTACTAATTTATATAACACGATTCAAATAGAAGAATTTATTTTATATACACACGTTTTATTTCGATTTTGTTAAATAAATATATTTCTTTATACATTAGTCATTTGAAATAAGCTCAAATATACAACATAATTATGTGTAATGCTTGTTATGTTTAATGAAATAACTTCAGGAAAATGAAATAGTTATATAATAAGATCTGTCCAGTTTAATTTATTCTTGCCTTCATTTCTGATGTTTGATATAAAGTTTATTATTGAGAGACAAAGTTTATAGTAGTATTTACGAAAACTTCAACAATTAATTTATGAAACAATATAAAGGTTATTTTTAGTAACTTTGACATTCTTCAATTAGAAATAATTTGGCTTTTGTATTTTATTCATAATCTTGTGTTATTTCATTCTATATTCTATAATATTGATGGCATTTTGCATAATATAATTCAGTAATTGAGCACAGGTGAAGTGAATGGAAATGGACCACGGAGCATGGATTCTGAGATGTCACAAAACTCCCTAGATAGTTCTAACAAGGGGGCCACCATCTTGTTGAAACATTGGAATTACCACAAGACACTTGTTATATTATTACTTACTTGACAATGGCAGTAATAATCTAGAAGATTGGTTCCCAAAATGTCTTCAAAATACATTTAGTCTTGTAAAATTATTTTTGTTGTTAATTTTACAAATACATTATTTATTATGTATGTATCATAAGTACTCACGATTGAATACTTAGCAGTTTGGCGTTTCTAGTGTTATGAAGGTATTAAGCAAAGCAATTACAATCCGTATTGTATTTATTTGCATTGTATTTTCACCATTCTTATCGTATGTAAATATTATGTAAATATTAGATTTTAATATGAAATTTTCGTATAACAATTAAGTAGAGTAATGATTCGATATCAGGGTATATCTCTCCCGTACAATAGCTGTGATGTTACGATGATGAAAATTTCATATGTATCTGATAAACGTAGTGGTGGTGGAAGTCGCGATGGTCTGGTGGTTTGACCGGTGGAATATCATTTCGATGTCCGCTGGTTCGAACTCCGGCATGTACCAACGAATTTTTCGGATATCGCGTACATTAACTAATTTAAATTGGTAACAGTAATGGTTGACGGTGAAGAATAACATCGTGAGGACACCTGAACCTGAGAAACGTTCTTGTACTACTACTGTTTATGGGAAAATATAAAATAGAATTGTGGATTACTCAGAGTTCCAAATCGCTTATACGTCCTGAGCTGGCAGTGTGATTATGCCCTTACCTTCCTTCGGGAAAAGGCCTATGGCCCTACAATAGGTCTCTTACAAACTGATGATGATGATAATATAACAAGTTTTTTTCAGATAATATACATGACAAAATCAAAATCTATCGAGACGCTTGTGAAACGAAAATGGGACGAAATTTACTTACTGAAACTGCTAATACATTATAATATATATAGTTTAGTATAGTAATCGAGCAATGATAATAGTCAGTCGGTTTTGTCTCTAGTTGTGAACAAGCAAACATTATGCAACAATCGGTAGATGTGAAAGGAAAAGCAACTTCACTTTACTCACGCTTAAAGTCACGATAAATAACAACAAATATTTATTACCTTACCAGGTCGTTATTCAAAATTGTAGCTCTACACAAAACACCAGTATACCGAACAGCAGAATAGTTAACAACAGTTTGCAGAATAATTAACAACAACTAACTGTTGTAGATTACATTACGAGCGAGATTCGTTATTGATACAGATTATATATACGTGATTATAGATGCTGAGTATTATATGGATATAGATAGTATTTGAAATCGAGGATTTAATTTATTGCATTTTTTTGTATCAATTTCATAATTACTAATATATTTGCTTTTCTTGTTAAACGTTACTGTTTTATCATTTGTATAAGAATATTATTATTTTATGCGGCACATATGAAGTATTTGTATAAAATTTCACAAAATTCAAGCGGTTTTTAAGTAAAATCTAGTTAAACAAACAGACGGTCAGACAGTTCACCATAGTTATCTGCCCCAAATTTGGGAAAAATAATTACATGTACAAAAAGAATTACAGATTTATTAATATAGATATACTCTTCTAAATGATACGTAGTCCTTTTTCAGACTTCTTATTCATTGATTAGTTGGAAATAAATAATATTGCGTCATTGATAAACTACATATATTTACTTCAATTACACTTTAAAAAAGAATTTGATTTTTTATTATTTTTTCGAGATGAGACAAATATTATTATTGTATAAAAAACTGAAATGAAGCTGCAGACACAGCGTGTACGGAATATAATAAAATATAATAAATAAATAACTTCTACCTACCTCAGGACGGATATGTCGTGATGATATAAAGAATTATTTACACCAAACAATATACGTCTCCCAAAGGCGTGCGTTCGATACAATTGAGGATATTTATGGTAGCATTAACTGGACCCCATAACGTTAAGTAATTATTTAACTGCGTTTGGATATCGGCCAACGAACATTCATAATGACTTTCGTAAACTATTAAACAGATATTCGCTTCGATAATAATCTCTTATTTATGTATGTTAGAATTTATTTCACAGTCCAATTGTAATGTAATTTTTTTGGACTGAGTCTTCTTTTTTGTAGTTTTTCCATTAATCAACGCATATATAAACTTTTTTTCTATTTTAATATACATTAAAAATCTTAGAAATTATATTATATAATACTTCTTTAGGCGGGGTCTGAGAATTCGTTCAAAGTGAACTTTTAATTTGAACCGGAATTTGAACGCGTCATGAATTCAGCTGAGATTAAAATTAAAAGTACTATGATTGTATATAATTTGTCCATCACTACATATTATAAAACAAAGTTCTCTGCCACGTCGGTCTGTGTATCTATCTGTCTGTTTGCGATAAGCTCCAAAACTACAAAACTAATTTTCATGCAGTTTTCACCAGTAGACAAAGTGATTCACGAGGAAGGTTTAGGTATATAATTTGTCAAGGTTTTTTGTTATTATCCGGACAGGACAACGTCCGCCGGGCCCGCTAGTATTATATATTCTGAACTTTTAGTCATAGTATGTAATCGCGCCATTTTACTTTTTGACTTATTAAAAATATATATATAAATTATTTGATTGCTGAAGGTGTTACTTTGCGAAAATTCATTATAAAATATTAGAATGGACGTTCCTTCGCACTTCTACCTGGAATTCGCAGACTTGTCTGCTCGCATCGGAAGAGACATCTTCGATTTAAAGATGTTACATGAACGAGCGAAACACGTGTTATTGTTGTATTATGGTCATTACATGTCAATCAGCAAAATATTTTACATCTTTTAATAATTTACATAATTAATACATACATAAGTACTACATACATAAGTATACATAAGTAATACATACATAATTAATTTACATCTTTTATTTCCCTTTTTATAATTTTAGGCACATACGTATTAACGCTACCGCACTCGCTGATCGTTGTGACGGCTGGCTCGCACTATCATTGTTTCGCAAGTCCACGCTAACCTAACCGAACCAAGACGAAACTGCTTAAGAGATACTTTTTATTGAGACAGGTTGATATGAATTGCCACCAGATAATTGGTAATGTTGTATATTAACAACTTGATACTTTTTAAGTTAAAACAAAACAGTTTCTTCTTGGTTCGGTTAGATTATTAGATTTGCGAAACAAAGACAGTGCGGTGGCGTTGATACGTAAGTACCAATTTTATATTTCACAGTTAAACACCAACGAATAGTAGGAACAAATACAAGGAACGGTCACTCTAATAGTTAATTCTTATTTGTATTCACGCCAGAGAAGTGGATATGGGTAAAACTATTGGTACCTCAAATAATACTTTGGAATTAGACTGTAAAATTCACACCAAAATCTGTTAACCGTTACGGAAATTAGCCTATACGAAAAACAGTCACTTCAATTTCACTTATGTGTACAGAGTATATAGGATGTTGTAAACTAATTACGCCAAGCACGATAATACGACATGGATATTTATAACATTATTAATATAAACAGATGACGCGACCTGTCCGTGGTAGTGTTGGCAACCGTCGCCCGAGAGACGGCCGTACCGTTCCTAGAGCCTTAGAGAATACATCACCCGAAAAATACTTGCGAGAGTTCAACTGCCCCGTTTTATGGTACGACTAATTCATAGATACAAGTGATCGCACCTTTTGGGTGAATGAAGCGAAAATTGTTCGTATAAGGTTTTCATTTACCAAACTTTGTAAACATCTTAAAGTTTATTCTCATACTGTGGTAACGCTACATGAAATTTGTTTTAAAAAACCAGCCGTTGTGGTAATAAATAAATATATTATAACTCGAGCTGATGGGAGCTCTGATGATTATCACTATTATTATTTATTAATTTATGTAAATACACACAAAGGTAATTAACATCCAGACAGAGAATTAACAATTGTTTATGATACAAAAGTGATTTATGTGACGCTTTCGAATCGGCTTACAAGTTTTTATTCAATATTTTGTACAACAAAGTAAGTAAGCAAATATGCAAGCAATAACAACAACATCTCTCGTCTTCCTATAATAATTACTTACTACACTTACTTCTACAGCCTAGCCATGCTTTTCGTAGCAACATTTCAAGTGACGTAGGAAGACCTAACAACATAAAGTATCAAAATTTCTAGTTTAGTTATTGCTAAACTATGTCGTATATTCTTCAAAGTATAATCCTCCAGTTTTATTGTGAACAATATATGCAATAGATTCTTTGTTCTAAAAGGTCCTCCTCACATTATAGGGTTATCCTGGCTCTAGAGATGTCATGAATTATATTATGCTTTCTAGGACATATACCGTAGGCATCGTCCTTTATATCCTGAGAATTATTTAAGCAAGAAATTTCAAATTAAGTCTCCCGTCGGGGAAGGCATGTTGTTAAAATGATTAATTTATTTTAGTTTAGCATAGGTTACAATATTATTATTTTTTATATTTTGGCTCAATAGCCATCGATATGCATAACGAGTCCCTTTTCAACAAGAATTTGATGTCGTTGGTAACATTTTACAAATTTTTGCTTACATACGTCGGGGGCTCTGGAGATCAGGAATCCCGTATTGTTGATATGGCTGAATGGCGATATAATTGCAAATTTCCAGATAACAACACTATAGTTGGCAACCCTAACCGGAGGATCAATTAATTATTTAACTGCGTTTGGAAATAGGCCAACATTCATTAATAATAACTAAGGCTAACTATTAAACTGATATTTGCAGCGGTCCCTTAATACGGAATAACTGATGTGTTAGAAAATTATCAACTTATACTATAAATAATTCTATGTCATGAATAAACTAATACTTACCAACGACTTTGTCTACGTATAAATCTTTTTATGTTTCTCGGGATTTCCGTACTTTATTCTGATAAAAAATGTAGACTCTCTTATTTTCTTTATATGTAATATCTTACTGTTTACCTCCTACACGAAGGCATACTAATATAATACTAGTGGTCGTTGTTTAGTGGTCGAAATTCGACCATAATTCATTTTGACATTCAATAAGACCAAAGAGAATAATAATAATTTCACTGGTTTCATAAATTTACTAAAGATAAATTATTTATGAATTAATTATTAATGTATATTACTAATTTACATATTATATTATTATAAAATTAAATTACAATTTGACCAATTAATTACAAAGAGCATGTAAGGTAGGGAACGTAAGTCATGTTAATAATATTGAATATAGGATGAAAAAAGGTAATTGGAACGTAAGATAAAATGAATGATGGCGAAACGTCTTTTTCATTTACATGTGGGTATATGTTGTGTATCATTCAATCAGTAGTATGAGTAATGTATATTTTAATTAAAGTAATGTGTTTTTAATACATTTTATATAAAAAAGTAGCTTTGTGCACTTCTCCTCCATATAAACTTAAACTATGCCAAATTTCACGGCCATCCGTTCGCGCATTTCGCTTAAAAAGGGATACAAAGTTTTCGCTTCACGTATTAATATATAGATAATCTAGATCTTTCCTCTGGTTCAGTAATAAAAATCAAGTAATTTTTTGAAGTCAGTATTGCGCCACTGTTTTTGAATGTGAATAACTTTTACGCAGTGTATTACATCGAGGTAACTTAAGGATAATTAAATACCAATTTCATATTCTTATAAGGATATTTTAACATTATATTAAGCCCTTGACATATTACCCGCAAGCCCTAACTGGCTATTCAGAATTGTATTTTCAATAATCAAATATTAATACATAATGTTTGTACACGCAATATTTGTACACGCTCGTAGCAGACGTAATGGGACAAAATAAAATAAAAAAACTCGTTGATTATAGAGAAGATTATGGATCACTCTATTTGTAATGGTAGCTTAGAGGATGGTTCGCCTGATCACATATTTTTTTAATGTTCTAGAAACAGTTTCTGACTCTATGATCTTCTACCTCCTTCTATACCCCGTCCTATTAACATTATTTTGCTATTTTGCGGGGTGGTATGGTGTCTGTACCCGACTGGATCGCGACCACCGTACACCAGGTGGAACACCCGCTATAGTGGCACGTTTGGGCGTGTCGCGTTCCGGGATCAGCCAGTGTATATCCAGCAACTATGGGGGGGGGGGCGGGGCTGTCCCTGACTGGGTCGCTTTCAGGCCGGCATGACAGCGGCGACCGGCGATGGATAGTATGTCTTTCGGTGGTCGCCATTGTTTTTGGATTGTACTGTGCTTACCATCAGGCACAGTACAGTCACTTTGCCGAGCTACAATAAAAAAAAAAAATTATGTGTCTCTTAATTCTTGTTACAGATAATCATTCAATTGTGGAATGCTTGTCGAAATTTATTCGTAGTGTCATTCTGTTGTATGTGTTTATAATCTAGCAATACATTTTATGTGTAGTTTACATGTATTTTGTTTGTAGATTTGCCCAGCCTGAATATAACAAAGGAGTTTGTTTAATTTTTTTTTTTCTCGAACTGACTACGCTATTGACCTGGCAAGGTCTTTACAGCTTCACCGGACTACAAGTTTGTTTAATTGTTTGGTGCAATCTCCATCGTTTACGGCTCTATTCACTTGACATTGACGAAATCGTGTGCGCATTCACGCTGCCATTTTAAAAGATAAAGAAGAACATTGACACTTATAATAATGTCGGTCGAATTTCGAAGATGAAGTGACCGCTGTTTTTAATCAAAGGCGATACGTTTGTATAGTTTATAGACAATCAAAATTCGTAATATACAATCAGATACGATATGAAATAACATCATCGTAACGTCAAAATAGGGAATCGTAAACATTAATATTATCTTTTATAAGAACGATAACTAATTAAACACAATGAGTTTTTTAAAATATGTAATCTTAAGTGATAGCAATAATAAATTGTATTTCAAGATGTTTATTTTATTTAGTTATAGTATAATAATTCCTATTATACGGGTTAACGAGGTGCGGTGGTATATATATACTAAATATATAGATGGCTAATAATAACCATCTCTATCTGCCATGTAGCCGTGTTAATTTTTTTCTATCATAAACTTACATTATATCCGCTTATTTTATGTAAACTAGTTGCCTGACGCGGATTCGAATAAGTGTACCAAACAAGAAACTGAAATCTTTCTGTCTTCTCTGTTTTACAAACCGTGAGGCCTAAGCTGAGTTCTGCTTTTGTGTGCGTGCATATCGATAGGTAGGTGTGATGTCGCACGCAAGTATAGAGCGCGACGCGTGCTTTGCTTGGTTTAAACCGGTTTATACAATTGGCTCTACTCTTGATAATCGCTGACCCAAATGCAAGGCTCACCTTAGGCCTCGCGAACTGTCACATATAATTAAACCAAATGGTAACTTAACAACTCTAGTCCAATCTGCCAATTTTGTCAATATTTTTGAACATGATTCCTTTCTCGATGACTTTTCTAAATGGGGATGTTTTAACCAAAATTTTTCACTTTTCCTTACGACTTTTCAAATATTTTGTTTCATACAAATATTTTCTTGGCAATTACAAATATAACGAAAATTGAATTAGCGAAATAAGAGCAGCCGTTTTAAAGTCATGGGCTTGTATAGATTTGGCAATTGATTTTTATTGATATACTAGAGGTCCAGACAGTGTTGTCCTGCCTACATAATAAAAAAAAATTAAAATTCAACTGCAGCACCACCTACCGAATTCAATTGTGAATCTAAACCATTCCTGAATCCACCTGAACACACACAAAAATGTCATCAAAGTTTGTCCAGCCGTTTAGGAGGAATTCAGTGCGTGTCCGTCAGTCCGTGTTTACACGGACAAACGAATTATATATATAAAGATTAGTGACATCTTACATAATGCAGATTAGTTGTTGAGCACAAGTGTAATGGATTATAAATAATAAAACAGAACATGATTTTTTGGCCGGATCTTGATTTATTTTTATGTCATAGCCGGCAAACGAACACGTGGGTCACCTGATGTTAAGTGATCACAACCATCCATAAACACTAACAACACCAGGGGAGTCGAAAGTATGTTGCCAGTCTGTGTTTGGGGGAAGGGGAGGGAGGGAGGAGAATGGAGGTGGGCCTCCGGTGCTCTCACTGACCTAACGAAACGCAACAATGAGAGGGTGGTACTACCCCGGGCGAGCCGACCCATTCGTGCTGAAACCAATGGGTTTGTCATGAAGTGGATTTTACATTTTATTAATAATCTTGTGTTATATGAGTCCATATTTTTTTAATATTGATGGTGTTTGACGTAATATAGTTAGGTTATTGTACACGAGTGAAGTGGATGGGAAATTATACCACATAAATTCTGAGATGCCACGAAAAATTCCTGGAAATTTTTTTAACAAAGGAGCCACCATCTTGATAGAATATTGAAATGATCGCAAGAAACTTGTAATATTTTTACCTACTAGATAATGGCAGTAATAATGTAGACGACTGGATGCTATAAAAAAAAATTAAGAAAAAAAATACAGAACATAAATTCTGAAATACTACAAAAACTTTCTACAAAGTTCGAAGGGTCAGCTAGTACTGTACGTAGAAACTCCAGACAGCACTAACTTTGTAATCCGGAAAGATACCCATTTGATAATGGCAGTAAGATTTTGCTAAAGTAACAAAGCAAAAAGAAGAATAATGGCCCTCATTAGGACGCCACGGCGGCGGCCACCAGTCGCGCCACCGATAAAAAGAGTACAGTTGTATGGAGGGTACCTCACCTGGTATCAGCGTGGTTGCACAACCAAGACTGTTGCCAGCAACCGAATCACCTGCTGGTGGCGCAACCATTAATGTGTGTATAGCTATTTGGCGTCTCACTCCTTCCATCACCATTTGCGCTACCAAGGATGCCCGTCCCTCGAATCAATCACGATGTAATTTTGTAACTGATAATCCTGGTGTTTGTTTAGGTGTTTTTCGCTTGGTAGCTCAAGACAGCACAGTGGCGCCGCCATGGCCAGGCCGTTGTAGGGCCCTACGAGAGAGGTCAACGCTTCTCAATAGATACATCAAATCCATTCTCCCATGATTCAAAAGTAGTCGAAAATATCTCCAACCCTTTTTTCTACGCCCTAGATGTACTGTTTTAGTTTATATCCTGTTGCTTCATACATTAGAATGAATTACTTAAATGGTTACTAACAAGTGGTTAATAGTTTCCATAGTGACCTTAACTGAGTTAACTTTTTTTTTTTTAACGTGGGGAAATCCCTTATGGATACCCACCCTCTCGGGGGAGAGAGTGGGTTATGTCCGACTCGCACGGACTAAAACCCCACGGTGTACCAACAGACCGTTTTGTGGGGGCGGCAAGGGATCGTTCAAGCTAATCAACCTTGTAGAGCCGCCCCCACGGTCCGCCCGGCGGAAGGTGACCGCCGGGCTCCTACCTATAGAGGGACAGACCGAGTACACGCCGGCTGCCCCCCCTCGTCCGCCGGACCTGTGCAATGAGGAGATGGGCCCCCCGGCCCATCCCCTCAGGTCCGGCTACTGTGGCAGGAGGAGTTGGGCTAACTGAGTTAACTGAGTCAACCTTAACTGACTTTAAGTGTATTTTATTTTAACACAACAAATATATCTGAAAAGGACAACAAAATTTGCATCTCTTCATATCAAAGAGTTGTTTGTTCGTAAATAAAAAGAACTTGATTCCACAAAACTAATTTACCGACTGTAAATAAATAGAATTCTTCAAAATTAAACAAACTGAATAAATTATATGAGATGCACTTTAGTTTTATGCTGTATTTCATCTCTGTAAACTTTAAAACTTAGACGACACCGCTCCAGTTAAAAGCAAGATAAAATGTTGACTTATAAGCGAAGAAACTCCGCTTTAACTTTGTTTATTGTATTCATGTCGTTATTTACTGTGGGATAAGTTCGTGGTTTAGGGATGGAGACGTGCTTAAGAAATAAAGAATCTTGTGTCCAAAATGCATTCGGTTCAAACATAAGTATTTACTAAAACATATTTATTTTGAAATAAAATATTAATAAAGTGAATAAGTAATATTTCGTACTAATAACCTATTAAAATAGAATAGCTATTGACAATTTAGTTGAACTCGACAGTCGTTAACCGCCACTTAACGGGTCATAGGTAATTCTGAACCACTTTAAAAAAGTTACAATTTTAAAAAACAATCTAATATTAAATACGGAGATATATTTATAATTTTTTGGAGTAAATACCTACGAATATTGAAATGGAATTGAACTATTACATAAAGAGTTTATTAAAAGAACTGTTTTCACGTGTCCCCACAATAATCGATATTAAAATAAATATTAAAAAAAATATTCAAAAACAAGCTTTTATAGAAATGCTCTAAAGAAGTTAATCGTTTAATGTGTAAGACGCCAATCTAAAATTAATCACTTTGTTTTTTTTCGTCTTTTGTCTTTGTAGAGATGCACAAAGTCCGTAGGTCAAAGAAAACTAGATTTAATTCAGCTTGTAAAATTTGACCTAAACAAACATTCACATCAACATCGTCACAAGAAACTTGTAATCATTACCTACTCGACAATGGCAGATATACTACTAGGAGATGGGTTGCCAAAAATAATATTAAAAAACGATATATATATATATATATATCATCATTATTATTACATAGTATAAAACAAAGTCCTCCACCGCGTCTGTCTGTTCGCGATAAACTCAAAAACCACTGAACGGATTTTTATGTGGTTTTCACCAGTGTACAAAGTAATTCATAAGGAACGTTTTGGTATATAATTTATGAAGGTTTTTTTTAAATCAAGGTGGGACAACGTCTGCCGGGTCCGCTAGTATATACATATAATTATTATTTCATGTGTCAACATACCCTATACGTGTAATTTAAAATGTAATAGGTTATTACCACCGCACGTCGCGAACCCGTAACTTGTTAATTTGAACACGTAATAATTGAACAAGACAGAGAGTGTTTGTTTATACGCCAGTTCATAGAACCACGATATCACAATGTTACTCGTTAGTGGAAAACAATTGTAGATGTGCATGACATTGGAATAAAGTGTATTTTTAAATGGGATCTTTTATTTACTGCCTACTTTAATCATATTAGTTAGAATATTTAATCTATTAATTTCTAGATCAACAATCAACAACTGTGGAACAATCAACTGATTGATCTATTCAGGTTTCTATGGTCGCTATTTTAAAAGTACAGACCTGGTGAATGTTTCTGATGCTCTGACTATAGCCGAATATAATCAAAAGTTTAATACAAAATAAAATTATTATTATAGGAATCTAAAATTGGTATTTATAGAAATTCTTTAGGTTGTCTCGGTGTTATATGTATACTAAAAATTGTGTTCTGCACAACTATATTGAAAGGGGTAAAAAGTTCGGCAAGAACTGTACAAGAGTAAAATTCCCTTTTAAATCATATTTCACAGATCACAAACATTTTATTGTCAGTTATTGTTTGACGTTTGACTACAATAAATCAAAGTGCAGATGTGTCAAACCATAATCGTATTTAGCAGGTTTATGAATTCTGTAAATTATAGTTCATATTTTATTTACATACTATACCCGTGCAAATTCGTCTACACCAAATCGGTTATTAGCGGTTTCAATTGTATTTTTAAACGCAAAAAAATCATAAAAAACTTAACAATCCGTTTGCAGCGACATCTACCACTTCCAACATGTAAATATCAGTTTCGTTTACACATATTTTTCAACTTTGTCAACATGGTATTATTGAAGTAAACTTTGTTTAGAATCGTTGTGATTTGAAAATCAAATGAAAAAATTCTTCGTCGCAAACAGACAAATATCAATAGAATTTAGCCTACTTGTTAGATTTTACTTGTTTTATTTAGCTTCTAATGCAACTGATTGATAATTACGCATAGAAACGTCATGTAGTCGTAGCTCAATTATAATGTACTGTACATTATGCGGACCAACGAAGGCGTCGGTTCAAAAACCAACGATCATTTTTTTGTAATTTTTTTAAGTAGCAAGGGAGGTGACATAAAGCTTAAATTTTTAGCTAATTTGTCTGTTGTATATAGCATAATGAAAATTTACCAAAATCCGTCAAGAATTTCATTAAATATAAATTTTTGACTTTCGTCCGTTATCATGGAGTACCCCTTGCGTTTTATGAGACAAAAAGTACTCTAGATGTAACCTTGTAATATTAGTTATCATCGTGTCAAGTTTGGTAAAAATTGGTTCAGTATTTTCAGAGTGATATGTATTCACAGGGATAGACAGACAAAATTTGTAAAAGAATTATTTTTGGCTTCTATATTTATAACAAAGTCTACCTCGATTATAATTTTCAAAAAATATTTAACGTACAGATTTCGCCTTATATGTAGTTACAGTTTTATTATAGTATAATATATAGATTTTTTAATGATAACTAATTTCTTTATTTATTAATAGTTCTGTATGAAAAATGGTTTGTTAGGAGTTGATAAGAGACTGGGGACGAATTTAATTATTCTTGAAGTGAAACATTCTTGAGTTGCGTTGAGCGATTAAACAAATATTTGGTAGGTAAAAAGCTTATGAGTTCACGTCGCCGATATCATCGACATGCACGTGACGTATTGCACTTGTAGTAGCGACGCGTACTATAGCAACCTCTGTACATGTAGTATTGACATTTTGTAATACGCTCGTGCAACTCATCATTTTTTATTAACTAATAAAATGTATATAATTATTGCTCGGAGTGTAAATAGATGTGAATACCAGACTAGTGTTAATGATTTAAATTTAAAAATTATGAAATTTAAATAATTCAGACTATAATTGATTTAAAAATACAAAAAAGGACACAGTTATTCCATTGTTCCAAGTTTTCAATTCTGTAGGCAGTCCTTATGACTCCATCGACTTTTTTGTACGTTTAGATATGATTTCAAAACTGCTTCATCGATTTTTATAAAATGTCTTTTATAAGTAGTTCATGTTATTTAAAAAAATATGGCCAGTGTCAGTAGTGCCACCAAGTAATCTTCATTATGACGGCAAGGGTGTCATCGCAATTACACCACAAAGTGGCACTAGAGTAAGATCACGTCAAGTGGACACCCCTTTTCCCACTTGATCATAGAATTGAAATTAATATATTTCAATATAAAGTAGTCACTATGAATAATGATACCTTAAAACGGTTTTTTTTTATTTTCATTTTTACAACATTTCTTTTTTTAAATGACAATTTTGGAGGCTTTTAATTAAAAAATAGATTACAGAAAAACCGTAAAAGATATTTCAATTACATTTTCAGGATTTGTTATTTAATATTTAGAGTTAAGTTAAGTTTAATTCCATGATCAAGTGGGAAAGGGGGGTTCACTTGACGTGATCTTACTCACTAACAACTTGAAAGAAGTGTTTTTTTCCGAATTACTTATTTATATAAGCAAATATTCACAAATCATTGACAGTAACAGTGAAGTAGAGTACTACTAGTTCCGAGTACGTTTATTAAATAAATTAAACGGATACAAGCACCATATCTAAATATACAAAATAACAGTAGCATGATGTTTATCAACGATGAACTCCGAAAGTACTCAACCGATCTTCATGAAAGTTGGCATTTATGCATAATTTGGTCCAAATTGAGAGATAGGATACTTGATATTTCGAATAATGGCCTCAATATTTTTTATTACAAATTAAATGACTATCAATGTTGATTATTGTTATTAATCGTAAGTGTCATCAGTTTCGAACAGATAGCGCTTTAAATTAGTTTGTTGACAGAAAACAGTAGGACGACTAGTGTCTGATATCTCATCTCGCTACGTTTTAATTTTGAATTTCTTTTTCATTTCCTGTTTATTCTGTGCTGCACGTGTTCTGTTCATCTAAATACTACGTAACCTCGCTTTTTCTGTATCATGTTTTTAGGTAGAATCATTACCCCATAATATCAAATACTTTATCACAACTTTAATTCAACATGCCACAGTAACGCGTGGCCGGCTCAGTATGAATATAAATATATTGCATATGTCGATGCTTATTCGTGGTACGTAATTTTCACTTCCCCTAAATGTATTATTCAAGTAGGTACATACACGTAACGACTCACTAATACCCCTCATGCATATTTAATCTAAAACACATTCGTATCTCACGATCTTCCGTACACGAGTACCTCGTTCCCATTTCCACGAGCTTAAGGTTTTTTAAGCATTCATTTTCCATTGAAAATAAAACCTTTGCTTGTGACAACAACCTTGAAAACGGCTTTAAACGTCAAGGTATGTTTCTGTTTACTTACCAACAAAAGATTTCTCGACATTTGATTTTGCGATCATAATTTTTTTATGATATATTTTAGTGACCGCACTACGATTCACCACGGAAACCATCAAGTCTATCAATCGTACTTCAATAATCCATCGGTCATCATCTCTATCATACACTGGTTGATTTCCAAATACAACAAACTAAAAGAGAGTCACTGTGTCGTGTTTCTTACCATATGTATAGTTGTAGCAATTCACTTGATTCTAGCTTCCAGCCGATTTTAACAACCATTTCAGTAATTAAAAGGTACATTAACATAATAAGACATATGTTATGTTTTATTTTTATTAATTTCAATATTTAAATCAAATATTGATTCAGTCATAAATCATATACCACGCCATAAAGTGTACATAATAAAATAGGTAATTAGAGCAGCCATTAATTCAAATTTGACTTTTTCAAACACGTGACTTTCGTGAATTTATTTAGGTCTTTACCTCTAGATCAAGAAATATAAACATTTACAGCCAAGATTTTAAAATTCTCTACTGTGTAACGATTACCGCTGTGTTATATAAAAAAAACTTAAATTTACATAATATTATTCATGAATCATGGTATATGATGACACGACTCGTTGAGGGATTTCGATATTACGTCTCGTACCTCCAAAAGCTTTCAGATTTCATGTCTAGACGAAATATCGACCTGATTTTAGAACCAAATGTATTAGTTCGATATAAAAAATATAGTTAGAACGCGACGCGTATCTCAAGTTATCATTTAATAGAAAGTATAAGGGAATAGTTTCTATTATATTATTATTATTTGGACTAACTCAGTAGTAATAGTGTGACGTGTGAAATGGGAAGTTACCACTAATACAAACAATAATATTTGATTACCAACTACACTGTATCATATAACAGACGATATATAAAAAATTATTGACAATCGCGATAATGCAACACAAGAAAATGAAAATGTATATTATTTTGTATATACCTATAGGTAGATTAAATGAAGCAGATCGTACATTATTCAAAAACTACTGGATAAATATCGGTTATTGAAGTGAAAAATATTGAGGACGGTAAGAATCGCATTTTATGAAACAAAAAAGAGATAGCATATAATGTACAATATATATAAGTTTTGTCTCCTCTTTATAGTTCGTAGTAGTCTGCGTCCTCACTACTCTACGGTACCTACATAAGGTACTACTAGGTATATTGAATCGAAGAATTTGTATCTTCACTAAAATGTTGCTATAAGAAGTAAAATCGATGGATGTCGATCAATCTCTCTCTCTCTTCTATTTCTCTTTGCTTACCACCTCTATAGTATATTGATCTTATTCTCATATAAATTTATCAGATTACTAAGATTCATGTCTATTGAGTCTGAACTCACACTCGATTTCTTATAGTCCTACTTCTTTAAACAACCTTAACAGATCACCATATATACTAACGTTTGCAAGCTTAAAGAGTAGAATATCGTGGTCGATAAAATCATAATATTTAGAGTAATCTGTATAAATGATGCACCTGATAACCTTGATCTAAAGCGGTACACAAATAATCTTAAAGTATTGCTAACGTGATATGTGTCATATGCTGCGAAATGCTTGCCTACTTATTTGCACGATGCAATAATAACGGCCGTACGCTGTCATTGATAATGAAAATAACGGACAGCTTTTAACCAACAGCAGAATAATGATGTATTTCATAATTTGTTTTCCTTTGCGTAAATGTAATGCATTACTTGTAATAATGAATACATACAACTGTTTTTTTATAGTTCATGGCGTATTTCTATATTTATAATTCATTTTAATTGTTTAATATGGCCTTTGTAATATCTGTATAATCTAAAATGATACTCAAATACTTAAAAAACATCTACTTCCGGCACTGCTACAACACGTTCGATACGTGACCGAAACATTAACACTAGCTCCACCTTATTAGAGAGTTCGGCCTATAAAAATCAAGACATCGTTAATCGGACATTCATTTCTTTGTCGAAGTTATTGTAGGGCAAAGTTCTGCTCGAAAAAATAGTCACAGTACTCACAGAGTATTAATCGGATTTCCTGACAGACCGACTATACGTTTGTTCATTATAATAGATTCATAAGGCGTTTGGCCACAAATTCATCTGATGTTGTGTCTTGTGCTCTCAAGTGCAGTTGCCAAAACACACCAACCGGCGACAACTTTCGACTTGAGGGTGAAGGCGGTAGCTGGTGGGGTGGATTTAGATAAAGCCCTACCACCATACCATGGGGTCATTAGTCGTTTTTCTTAACCCAAAGGACCGACTCAGACTCGAATCTGCGTCCATCGATGCGGTGTCCAATACGATATTAATTAAACCATCTTCGCTTCACTACTTTTACAATGTTTTTGCATAGAATTTAATGAGATCCCATGTAGAAATTGCCAGTTCAAAATAAACTGGTATTAATAACCTCGTAAAAGGTTTCAAAATCAATTACAGAGCCGTCAATCAGATTCTTTACAGTTCGGAAAATATATAATCGATAACCGCAAGCCTCCGCAGCGTAGTAATGTATCCGGCGGGAGGGCGCGGCCTTGAGCCCACTTCTGATAAATGTCATTGACGGCTTTACGGACCCGGTGCGACGTCTGCACAGATTATTTTAAATACTTTATACATTATAAATTTCTTTAATATTGCTCGTGGCGCCTTTTATAGGCACTTGACAATAGCAACTCTTAAGGATTCGTATAATATTTTTGAAGTGAAACTGCTTACGGCACGATAGGGAAAAATGTTCGTTACACGTTAAATATAAGGTAGTTAAGCATTTGTATGTATGTGCCTATCTAGATCTAATAGTGTACTAAATGAGTAAATCTATAGTTAAGTATTTATACCACGGGTCTTTGTATAGCTTATGAGCAATCTCATACTCATATACTATTTAATGCATATAAGCCAAACAAGTTTTACTTCCTCCGCGTATACACACTGTTATACGAACTGATTTCGGCATTGGGTAGCGAAACTGGTGATGAGGTAAAAAGAAAACTATTTATCAAAATCACTAATATTTTTAATTAGATGGTTGTTTTTGTTTAAAAAACTCTTTTATCGAAACTTTTATCGAGAAATACACAAATTGATATAAAACTTTAAAAGATACTGATGTATATAATTGAACCAAAAACATAAGTTTCAAATTATTATTACACTTCTAAATCAAGAATACTTTATTCAATTTAGGTTTTAAGAAGGCGCTTATGAACGTGAAAGCTACCACCGGTTCGAAAAAACAACCAAGTCATCGAGAAGAACCGGCAAGAAAGTCGATCGGGCTTATCTATTTAACATACATTTAAAATACAATAATGTTACAATAGCTTTTAGTGGATGCACAGAGAGAAGAGTCAGTCGTAAACATCACCGTTGTTCAAATAGTGAACCACTCTAAACTCGCCATTTCACACCAAAACTCACTTGACAAGACGCTTAAACCTACAGTCCGGCAAATCAATAACATGCTTTGGGAACTTGTTATAAAACTTAACACTATTATCTAAAACACTGTTACTGGTCTTACTGAGTCTGAAACATGGGACGACCAGTTTATCAGTTTCCAGTATTTACTTGTATGGAAAACAAAAATAATACTGAAAATTGCTAATATGAAAATATAACACAGCCTTAATAGAAGCTTTCAAGGAATAGAGTATAAAAAGCCTAATATACACATTTTCTCTTTCGCCAGATTCGCTTGGCACACAAAGTGATGCTCAAACGGACGGTAACGACTGCGAAGTGATCATAACTTTGGAAAATACATTCCTTAGTATCTGAAATACTTCGTAGGGAAATAATAACACTTATTATTATTTTTTATTTACTTATTATTATCTAGCGTTTCATTTAACCAGGAGTTAGAGAGATTAAAATAATGATATTATAAATAAAAAGCTGTGGATACGTTACCTACATGATATTTTGACAAAACAAATGGCACGAGAACGCACACATACGTAACGTAATATTGTAACGCCACACTGTCTTAGATATAATGTGGAAGTCAGATTGCATATTCTAAAATACGGGTTGTGAAAAAGAAATAGTTATATGTTTCTTAGATATTTAGGCCTTAGGGCACTTATGAATGTCAAAACTACCACCGGTTCGGAAAACAACCCGGTTGTAGAATGTA
>AP028435.1:21132930-21214906 GCA_036509395.1 Antheraea yamamai | reverse complement strand
TATATATACATATAACACTTAGTAGCATTACACGTCACAATCATTTTTAGTGGATGCACAAAGATAACTCAATTCCAGACGTCACCATCGTTCACATATAGATCCACTCTATAATAGCCTTTTGACACCAAAACCCGCTTGATATGGCGCTTAAACTCACAATCCAGCAAATCGGTAATATCCTTCGGGACTTTTTTGTAAAACCTAACGATATTCCCTGAAAATCTTTTACTGGTTTTATACTAAGTATGAAACATGGAACAACCAGTTTGTCACAGCTTCTAGTATTTAGATATTATAATTTAGTACTGCCTATATTCAATATATAATTTACATATTACATTTTATGGAATGATTGGGCAAAGTTATATGTTATTTAAAATCATGTTATGGATTCTACAAGCAAAGAAATTACCATGCATATTGTAAGTTATAAAGTATGCTAAAGTATAAAAAATTCTATGGGCGGCCGTGTGTAGTGGCCTGTGGTACTGTAGGCTGACAATCAAACGAGAATTAAATATTACCGAGAAGAGTCGTACCACCGCGCAGCATGACTCATTCGCGTGTTGAACTCCGTAAGGAATAGTCGTGTTTCACACAAATCCTGCTTTCACAGTAATTAAACTTTTTAAAGATATGTTCCAATCAAATAGACTAAGGGCTGGTAAAATATATTTATTGGCAGTGAAATGTAAATATTTTCACTATAAAATTAATCCATTAAAACACTGAATTAAAAACTCACTAAATGACTTTTTTATACTTTCATCGAGTCATATGAGAATCGTTTATCAATAAATTGTTTTCACTAAATAGAGCTATTAAATGATTGAGAATAATTAAATAGTAAATCACTATTGTATTCTTTAAAGCACGTGCTATTGCAATAGGCGATGATTGCAATGACAATTAAAAATATGTTTCATTTCTTTTAAATCTTTTCATTGTTATTCCTGATCACATTTTTTTTATTATATGAGAACCTTTCGATGGTAACTACAGTTATTATAACCTTGTAAATATGATCACTATACTGTCAATCTATAATATACTGCATTATTCCCACGCTAAATATAAACAATTATAATTGAAAAAGAGACATATCATTTGCTCATTCTAGTATGTTACTATTAGTATACGATACAAAAACGAATATTCATTATCCCGAAGCGAATATTATAAACAGCAAAATAATTGATAACAGTTTATAACAACTGTTATTAAATAACACCATAGTGTAATTCGTTATTGATATCTGAGGTGTTACATTTCAATATAAAGCTAAAGAATTGTAGCCGTTTCTAATATTTATGTTATTTTTCAAGATCTTCAAATTTTGTACATGTAAAATATGAACATCATAAAAGAACAACTAAAAACCTTATGGCCGGCAAAATATGAACGGATTTAGCTTATTTTGAAATGTAACAACGCATATAACAGCCACTATTAATTAGATTGTACACTAAGATAAGGTAACAGGATTAAAGTAAAGAAGAAATCGATTGAAAATATTCTTAACCCATACATCTGTTCATAATATAAGTAAAGACCAGAGATGACTGGTCACTTGCCCGTCACTCGCAAGAAGATTCACTCGCATTCGGATGCGGTTTTTCCCACAATACGTATACCGGAACGGTACGATAATCGTTGCTTCAATATTTGTGGTGTGGAAACTTAGCTTCCAAGTTTCCAAGCTTCAAAGTGCTTGATTAACATCCGCAACGGCGGCGGTGAAAACTATCAGGTACGTTAGCCTTTATCTCGATTATATAGAAATACTTTTAGCATTAATTTTAAAGAGATATTTATGTCCAGCCACATTAAAATATATTAAGTACTAACCGCTTCACCCCAAAACTTCATTTCCAATCTGGCATCACTGAGCATGCAACGAACCTTGTCCATTATTGTCCTGTTCGATCGTTCTGCAGCGCCATTTTGTTGTGGGCAGTTTGGTTAGGTTTTTTGATACCTGATACCAGTATGCTTGATAAATTCCTGAAATTTAGAACTCATATATTCCCCTCCTCTATCATTTCGTAGTACTTTTAGTTTCTTACCAATTTCGTTTTCTACAAGAGTCTTAAATCGCTGCAAATATTTAAAAGTGTCATCCTTTGACTTAAAAAAAAACAAAATTTTTTCCTTGTATAATAATTAATGAAACTTAAGAAGTACCTGGCACCATCTAAGGAAGGAACTTATACAGGCCCACGTAAATCTGTTCACTGCTCAGGTTACATACCCCGGTTTGTGTGAGTTTGATGGCTGCCATCCCAATATCGCTCAAATTACTGATATAGTTAACGGTAAATTGGAGAGTAATGTTTGAACGAGGTTGCAAACTAAATCCTTTGAATGTTTCATCGGATAAACTTCGAAACTTGTGTACAGGAATTGCACGATTTAATTCCCCCGACGCCTTTCCACTGGCAGTTTAACATCTTGTTAGATTGTACCTTTAGCGCTTAACTCACATAGAGTTCTAGATGCCCTCATTGGCGAACGTGGAATTAGGTAAGTCTATATATGGTATTTTAATGCTTTTTAATACATACTAATATAAATACAAAGATAGAAAATGATTACTTTTTATCACATAATACAAAAAAGTATGAGAACACTTCAGACTATAAAACCTATATACTAGCTGCACGGAAGAAGCGTCATGTTTTTTTGAATGTACGTGTTTTAGTACAGTTCGTGAACTAAACGCCTTGATCGATTTTAAAATTTATGAGGTATCATTAGATTCCTTTAAATGTGTGAGTAACATAAAGTATGTAAATATGATAACTATAAATGATAAAAAAGGATAGTATTATTCAAGTGAACAGCTTGATAATTAGAATAATTTAAAAAGTTTAACGATTTTTGCGGTCGATACTTTTGTTGTCCTTTTTGCATAGGGGCCTGGGGTTGACAAATTGTACTACTTAATAATTGAGTAACTAATATAGATAAGGCGATGGAAGGGGAGGTTCAAAATAACATTGGCCTATACATATATACATACAAAAATAACATCACTTGAAAAATAAGGAACATTGAAAAATAAATAACGCCTCAAATAATGAAGATGTGAAACTTTCTAGTAATTTATAAAACAAATAAGAATTACTGAGGGCAGGGTGAAACTCAAAAGAGGAACGAGTACGTACCTAATGAAAATATCACAAAAACAAAATGCCTTTAACGACTCAACTTTTATCTCGCTGAGAAAAACTTTGTGACAAATTGAGGTAGCCCGCAACGTGATGTTACATTAACGTTTAGAGAATGAGTTATTGCACTGATATGACTTGCTATATTTTAAAATAATGATTCCATTTATTAGGTTTTATAATGCAGACTTCATATTCGAACGGTCTTCGAACGTTTTGAATGAGAACTAATATATTACATGGCATTATAAATTTCTTCATTGCCTTCAAATTTTCATTATTTATTTCATTTTTTAAGAATAATGTTAGCTTTTTTGCTATATATGGTAAGTTTCTAGAATATACTAATATAATATAATGTCTTCTCTTCCACCGTTGCCGATGGTGAGAGCACCAGTTTGCCAAAATCAAAGCACAAAACAAAATTCCGAGCCGCCGTGTCTCTAGTGAGGTGAGCGAGTCCGAAAAAATTCGCGTTCCGAACAAGTGGCGCCAAGCAAGTGACCAATCATTCCCAATTGTCAGTTGCCACACAATATGTCAAAGAAAAATTTTGACTACCTCCGACCAATTTATGCCCGAACAAATTTATTATTAACTAGCTGACTCGCGCATCTTCGTCTACGCCAAATCGGTTATTACCAGTTCCAATTTTCTTACCAGACGCGAAAAATCTTAAAAAATCTAGAACCCGTTTATAGCCACACCTATATATATATATATATATATATATATATATATATATCTAAAAGTATATCTCTCTAAGTATCTTATATATATTGGCAAGAAATGTCTTCCAGGTATTCCTTGGGTTGCTCCTCTGGCCCTCACCTCCGCGCCCCATTTACTATCCTCGCAACAACGTAATAATTTTACCAGCTTACAGTTTTATTTCCCATTATCTTCTAACCAACTCCGTCAAAATAACATGCTGCTGTAAAAAGTAAAATTTATCTCCATGAAATTTTCATTTTGATTTAGATATTTGTTTTAATAAGAATTTGTGAAGTATACATGAAACCTCTACCTAATAACTTTAGTAATTAGTAATTGTAACATTATTTTCTTTTTCCCATAAAAACATTTTTTTTAGCTGAGATGTTAAACTCAGATATATGGTGTCTCGAATTTGTTGGTGAAGGTAACAGTAATTATTTTGCTATGGATTTTATGCCTTTATTTAAAATCATTCCAGCAACGCACGCCATATTATAGAATTTTCATAATTTTAGTTACATTTATTATAATCGATTATAGAAAATATGTATTTACCAAAATAAAAAGTAATCTAATATACCTTTATAATAGTGAAAGAATTTTCAAAATTGGATCGGTAAGTAGTACAAGAGCTTACCCCGAACACCCCAAATCACAAACTTCAACTTTTTAATATTGGAGTTACATAGATACGAATTCTACCAGTGTCAAGTCAGTCATGGGAGAGTCACTTTATAGGTAGTATTAAATTTTTATTATATAATTTAGTTCTTCCAGATTGGGCAACTGAAATACACACAGATAAACACAACATTTACAGACATCATTCCTTAAATAAATATATATCTTCATAATAATTACTGTTAGTTATTGTGTTAAGTTAAAGTTTAATCTTGTTAAAACTTATAAAATTAACCAGAGTATTAACAAAAGAAGAAAATACACACCTTCGTGCGTTTCTTAAAATCGGATAGACGTAGTATATTCTTAAGTAAAATATCATCATTACATAGTATAAAACAAACTCCCCTACCGCGTCTGTCTGTCTGTCTGTTCGCGCTAAACTCAAAAACTACCGAACGGATTTTCATGCGGTTTTCACCGGTGGATAGAGTGACTAATGAGGAACGTTTAAGTATATAATTTGTCAAGGATTTATTCATAATCAGGGCGGGACAACGTCTGCCGGGCCCGCTAGTATAATACAATACTAAATTGGGGCAATTGAAAATAACGTATTCTAGAGTGCCTACACCTCTACAGGTAGATCGTCAGTCTACAGATAGTAGACACAGCAAGCTTACTACAGTCACGAAACTCATATCGCCATGGTTTACTCGGAATGTATCCTGAATGGAAGTATAACATTTACCTTTAATTTGCTTGGCTACATTCCAGTTTGTATTCCATGATAGAAACAAATCAGTCTTGTTTTGGGAGGATAAAACCTGAACATATGTTTTATAGTGATCAAAATATCTAGTCTGGGTAGTTTCTTCAGCAAGAAGATCGACAGCTTCATTACCCTGGATTCCATTATGGCCAGAACTACATAAATTCCTAAACAGTGATATTGATACAAATGGAATTGATATTGATTAATGATTGATATGAAATTGTGATAACTGATGTTTCATTCAAATATGTCCAAACAATATCAAATGTAGTGTAAAAAATTTCAATAAGAAGAAAAAGCCCTTTGTCTCTTGAAGGCAAACAATTTAATTAATTAAAAAAAAAACATTAACATATACATTTTTTTTTTGCCAGGAACCATCTCGAACGTCCACAGAACACGCCACTAAAGTATTATGACAATCTGTTCAGTAGTTTCGGCCTGCAAAGCGGGCAAACATACAAACATTATTTTTTTATAATATACTAGCGGACCGGGCGGACGTTGTCCTGCCTTGAAAACAAAAAAAATCCTAAAAGTCGATCGCAGCGCCACCTACCGGTTCCAATTGTGAATCTAAACCATTCTCGGATCCACTCGAACACGCACAAAAAATTTCATCAAAATCGGTCCAGTCGTTTAGGAGGAGTTCAGTCACATACACACGCACACAAGAAATATATATATTAAGATAAAGAAGATATAATTAACATTTTTGATTTATTTATGTTTAAAATGAACCAATTTTCGGTTTGGTATCTGCCAAAATTTTTATACTATCAGTATTTTATATATACAAATTCATAGAGAAACAGAGCATTCAGAATGGTAATAAAATAGTGCTATTAGATACACAAAGATTAATGAAGCACATAACTCTTGCGATGTTATAAGTGTGAAGGAAAAATTGCTTTAGTATAACATAATAAAAATAACATTGTAATATTAAATTATTTAGGAGTGAATAACATTTCTCTGGCACTAAATAATTCTAATTATATGCAATTAATATTCCCAACAAGAATTCAAATATAGGCAGCTGCGTATTTAAAGTAAAATAAGTCTGAGGTCTCTTCGACCTACCACTGCAATAACTATTGTCGAATTAGTGAATGTATTAAAAATATTCATGTTGAATAGAGTGTCTATTATCTACCTAGTTGGCTTTTTCGACTTGGGTATAGGTCAAATCTTTAGTTTATAAGAAGCCGTTTAACCATGTCTAAATAGCAATAGTTTTCCCATTCATTTAACATGGGGCTTTTTCACTTTTTAGAAATTACTTCTCATCTCACTTGTTTTATTGAATAACTTACCAAATGTTATTAATTCTTTATCTACAATGATCCCAATTGGAAGAATGGAAATTGGAATGGCGAAATTTTTACATGGGCGTAAAAAATTTGGTTTGTAAAATTTGATAAGGTTCAATATTTATTTTTACCTCTTTTTTTGTAATAAATTTTGACCTTACCAAAATATACAGATTAAATATGAAAATTTCTCTATCCCAAGGGATCATAGTAGAGAAGAATTAATACATTTTTTAGATAGAAAATACCATAAAGGTTCTGCGTGTTCGAGAAAAAAAAATGTTTGAATTTAGAAATATGACAAAGTTGGCAGTCAATGAGCATGGATGTAAAGTGTCGTTTTGTACCTTCTCAATTAGACCGCGGTAGATAGCGCGGTATCTCGGTTCACGAGAGCTAATGGAAAATACGGTTCGTCTTAAGATAAAAAGTTTCCTGACACTCGTTCCGGAAATGCGCGCGCTCCCTCACGACCGATCGATGTAATCGAGGTACCACCACGTTTCAGAAACAAATAATCTTATTTTATACTTTCCTTCACGTTTCTCCTTATGAACTTTTGGAAACCGCTGATTATGGAACGCTTGTAAAGTGACTCTACTGTTATCTAAATAAATATAAAATGAGATAAAGAAGAAAATATCTAAGCTACAGGACACCGCCAGGAGAGATGTCGGATTAGATAGACGTAAATGGTAAGCCCGCAAATATACAAATGGATATGATGAGGCACGTTGAGACGTTCGCTAGTAAAGTGTATATCTGATCTGAGAATTTACAATTCTAATTCTTGAGGAAGTCCAAATGTAGTTATAATCTATATAAAGTTTTAAGGAAGATTTTTGTTGCATTACTTATACCTAAATATATAAATATCCAGTGCCATGATATTTGTCCACGATGAACTCTGAAACTACTCAACCAACCTTCATAAAAGTTGGTATTTATGTATAATTTGGTCCAACTTGAGAGATAGGATAATGTATATTTCGATTAATGGCCTCAATATTTTTGAATTACAAATTAAATGCTTGTCAGTGTTGGTTGCCAAAAAAAACTTTACTAAAGGATGACAACTGAGTGGTTATCGTGTCAAGGTATCCCATTAATCGAGGTAAGTTCGAAACCTTGCGAATGAGGTGGAGTTTTCGGTGGAGGAAATATCATGACTATATCATAACGTGGTAGAGAGGTTTTCATTAAGCCTCTCTGACTTGCTACCATCCTCAACTTCTGACAAAATCTGACACAGAGCAACTAATAGGTGTGTTATGTTCCAACAGCTACACTTGAGAGTCAATTCTTATCTAGGTATAACGTGTTTACCATCTTGGACTTCATATTCAATTAACATCAAATGAAATTGTGGTCAATAATCCATAAAATATAAAAACATAGAATAAGTCGAATAAGTCACAGCGGTCTAATCCGAGGTCTATATATTTTGGTCTCAAAGTGTGCCGATTTCCTCTGAATTCGAGTACATTAATTAATTTAATTATTAGGTAATAAGCAGGGAAAAAAATACTAGGAAAATCGAAATATATTCTCATATGGTTCCGAGAATACATAGAACATAGATTTATTTAAGTTTGACTTCACCAATCCGCTATAAGTCGGTTTAGTGATTAAATTTGTGTTTCGCCTTCTCGTGTTTTCTTCCTTAAAATGAGGCTTTTGCCTATGAGTAGGACGTCAAATATATTATTTGTTACTTTTGCCGACTTCATACACATTTGTCATCATTTGTTGCTACTACTATTTATTTTGATTTTTTCATAGACTCTAATTTTTTCTTCTATCTATCGCATGTCGCATTACAGCCAGCGCGCGGCCGCGGAGTAGGGGTAAAGTGAAAGGCGCTCGGCAGAGCAGCTAGGGCCAACATGACGACGCCCATGGCTCAATTCAAAATGATTCATTGATTTAATAAATATTGTGCTCAGTTTTTAACATGCATCTATCATCCGAATGTTTGTATTTATTATGCATTTCGTACTCTAATACGTAGATTGAAATTAAAGTCTATAGTTGGATATCTTGTCTACTATTTATTTTCCATTATCATTCCCATTTCCGAATTATTAAGTTAAGATTAAAAACGCGATTTTAATACCATAAATCGAATAATTTTCAGAAAATTTTAAGTTGAATGCCTACGAACCGAAAAAAAGTTTCACTTGCACCGTGATTTTAATAAAATAGGCAAGATAAAATCCTTCACTTTGAAAAATTCAATTTGAGATATATTTAAAGTTAATCATTCAAGTTATATTAGATTTAATCAATTTCAATTATTATCAATAGTTATTAAAAATTCTAATTTAGAGATTATTATATTTTCAAGACTTTTTCCAATAATCGAATGTAAACAGAACTTAATTGAAATACTTTTTACAATGTAGGTAAATTACAATTTAATAACATAGTGAATTCAGAGAGAAAATCACTCTTAAGTTACGTTGTCCTTCGATATAATCTTAAAGCATTTACATGGTATATTTTACATATAAATATTTACTGCAGAACCTTTGTGTACACGATATTTATTACATAGACAATGGGATTAAAATTGGGCGCCGTAAATTTATATTAATTAATTAATAATTAATAAGCGAAATTATTTAATTTGATTAAGTAATATGTTTGCCATGTTACAAATAATATTTTAGCTTACTTTGTCATATAGACGCACTCACTGTGATTTCAATACAAAAGTTATATTTGTGATACAATTAGATATGTTAAGAAGTAGAATAATACATCATAAAGATTTGTTATTTAGTTGTACGAACAGTACAGTTAGTTGAAATAACTAACGTTGTAACTTAATTTACGTTTGAGTTAGACGCTGTCAAAGTTAATAAAATAATATCATTAAATATTTTAGGCAATAGACATAAGATAAAAGGAGTTCAATATCCCATGAAGGAGAACGCATGATACAGATTTACTGTTTAGTATTATCAATTGATTGCAGTAGTTAATGTTGAGTGTATGAACTTTATAGATGTGATGCTGAGGTGATGAAAGTCGTATTTGAGAAGTCTTTCTAAATTCAGTGATATCGTATTTTAAATAAAACTATGGTCACACGTTCACATGTCTATAACATATCAAATACCTGAAACAGATCACAATGACCAGTTCTCCAACTATTACAATATTATATATAGTACAATAACTTTTGATAGACCCAACGGATTTTAATGAAACATAAACTAAATGTTCCTCGAAGATATGCTTTACGATGTTATTAAGAGGTTAAGCCATAAACGTAACATCATACAAACAGATAGACATACAGGTATTTCTAAAAATGAATGAACAATTTTTTCCACAAATATCTGAAAAGTACAGACACGTTAGATTTACATTCTTATTGTACACTAGCTGACCCGTGCAACTTCGTCTCCACTAAACCGGTTATTACAGGTTTCAATTGTATTTTTAAACGCAAATAATCTTAAAAAACCTAAAACCCGATTGCAGCGACATCTAGCACTTCCAATTGTGAATCCAAACTATCCAGGGACTCACTCAAACATATACCCAAATGGTATGTAAGAAATCTTTTAAAATAAGCCCACAACCCGTTCGTAGCATCATCTACCGGGTTCAATTAAAATAAAAACTAACCTATATATATTGGCGGTAATGTAAAAAAATCTTGAGACGTCTATGGATCCCCAGTTGGAACGAAGTTCCTTCCCCTTTTTTGTAGACGTTTACTATACAGTCAGTATTGTTTACATTATAAAATATCAAGTTGATAGAGTTAAATTGTAAATTAAACGATAAAATATATTCATAAAATAAATAATGATAAATTAAACACTGAATGATATCATAACTATTTTCAATTTGTATTAAAACTTTTTCACACTCCATTGTATTGAAGAAAAATATAAATATTAAAAAGATATGAGCACGACGCGTCAACTGTCACCTGCTGTAACTATTTGTCTAAGAGCTAGTAACGGTTTCGACAGCGAATTCGAATAATCCAGTTTTTTATATATCTTTATGTTCTTCCAAACAGCGTGTGGGCTACCTGGCTGCCGGTAAACGTTGCTTTTATTATGCATATCGCACCTGTACAGGCAAAAATATTGATTTATATATAATTTAGAATGTTTTGTTTTTCACTAACTTTGAAACGCTAATAAAACAAAAATTATTATTGCCAGACATTTTTGTTATTAACAATAATATGCCCGATGCTATTTTGTGTAAATAAAAAAAGTATGTTCTAACCATGTTAAGATAGCTGTAATTGTAATATTATTTTATTTAGACACAAAAGAGGGTAAATTAAAAATAATATGTATAGATTAACTTAGCTATAGCGATTTTCATTTATCGTTTATCGTTGTTTTTCATTGTTTACGGTGAAATCTCAATATCACAATGGTTAATAAAATGAAATATGTTCTTTGCAATGGAAACAATATAAAGTAAATTTTCAAAAAAAAGTATTAACCGACTTCAATATCAATCAAAAACCCATAAGGCACTAAAAAGCGGAAAATAAATAGTTTATCAAATTAACCAAATTAAATAAAACATATGAATATGTGTGCTACCTAGAGATGTATTGGAAGTCGGTGCCAACCGAAATTTCAAATTTGTTCCAGGTAGAAATGTATTACAGAGACGCGAGAGTGAACTTAAACTTTTTGTATCTATGTAGATGATACGATTTTCAGTTGGCACCGACTTCTAATATATCTCTAGGTAGCACACATATTCATATGTTTTATTTAATTTGGTTAATTTGATAAACTATTTACTTTCCGCTTTATAGTGCCTTATGGGTTTTTGATTGATATTGAAGTCGGTTAATACTTTTTTTTGAAAATTTACTTTATTTTTCCATTTTTTGTGTACATAAATATATTTTATTAGCAGTGCCCGCGAACTCCGTTCCGCCTTAAGTATATTAAAATATGCGCATTTTTGCGGTATGGTATCGATCGGTATGGTATGCAATATGATTTCAATTGGTTGTACAATAAGTAACGTTTGGTACGAACGCAACCTTATCAATAATCCGCGATAGTTTTTTCTACCACCAACTCGGCTACCATCGCTTCACACATAATACACCTTAAGTAATGTAATTACAATGCTTGCATCATGTTGCAACACAGCAACGAACATAAGCACAATAGGCTCCTAAGAATTGAAGAGCTTTTTTTATAATATTGATGGCAAACAAACATACGGGTCACCTGATGGTAAGTGATCAAGGCCGCCCATGGACACCTGCGACACGAGAGGAAACACAGATGCGTTGCCGGCCCTTAAGAAAGGAGTAGGCTCGTTTCTTGAAAGTTTTCTTACTTTGTCACGGATCCCATAATCAGAACCTAACCAAACTCTCGTCAAACTACCCTTGAAGTACGTCCTTTCCAATAAAAAATGAATCATCGAAATCGGTTAGCGTGATATTGAGTTATTCGTCTATTTGTCGTTTACATAATTAATGCAAATTTAAAACTTATACGGTTTTGCACTGGATGCCGTTGTCGGAACTGGACCAAATTAAAATGGGACCACACGGGAAGCACCAGTTTCAAATAAAAAAAGAATCATCAAAATCGGTTCACCCAGTCCAAAGTTATGAGGTAACAAACATAAAAAAAAAAAAAAAAAAAAAAAAACATACAGTCGAATTGATAACCTCCTCCTTTTTTTGAAGTCGGTTAAAAATGGTTTGAAATGAATTATTTTATTTATAAAGAATATCATCGGGCACATTATTGTCAATAACAAAATTACCTGGCAGTGATAAATTCATGTTTCTAATAGCGTTAAAAAGTGACCGAAATTTTATTGTCCTAAAATTATTTATAAATCAAAATTTTGTCCTGTAAAGGTGTGATGTGCATTAAAAAACACAACGTTAACCGGCTACCAGGTATCCTGAATCTTGTTGGGAAGGGCATAATATATCTTCATATTGAAGAACCAGCTTTTCTAAAATTCTCGTTTTTCCAACGTTGCTGGCTCTTGTACTAAGGTGTCGCAAAAAAGTCTAATTACATTAACTACAATTTTTTGTCTTTCGTTATCCTGGAGATCCGATCCGATCAAAATTTTCAAAAAATATTTAATGTACAGATTTGACCTTGTTACAGTTTTATTATAGTATTTATTAATAGATCTAGTGAATACTAATTACATTTATGCACACAGTTTAATCGCAATGTAATTATATTTAAACAAAGTTAATTTATCCTATTTACTAAAGTGGCGTAGAAATGTTGCTTTTCGGGTGTCTAGTTAATTTGCCCATTTATCGTAAATTAAGGAAGCGGGACCAAAGCGCCATATAGATTCTTCGTACGTGACTCGACCTTTTGTACCTTTTATATATTTAATGCTTTTCTGCATTCATGTGAAACATCTATCAACCTTTTTTTTCGAAAACAAAAGTAATTGAAAAAATCCTGTCATGTCCATACTACCTTATTATTCTTTTACGTCTCTTATACTAATATTTACTACTTCTTGTAGTCCGGTGAAGCTTGCTAGGTCAATAGCGTAGTCAGTTCGAGAAAAAAAAATACTACTTCCACACTTCAACTGATAAAGTTATTTCTAATTTTATCTATTCCAAAATGGTGTTAACCACATATGTATTGTAATGTTATATACACTTCTCTTCAATCCATCTCTTTTATTGCATTGTGCTCGGTATCACATTGGTTTTAAATATTCTGCATTTATCTTGTTCCTCAAGTCCCGATGTCAAAGTTATTTTCGATGTATGAATCGAGATAACGAAAACTGTTATACTCTAGTAGGGTTTTACCAGCTATAGCAATATGTAAAGAATATGATGGACCACTCCTAAAACAAGTGTTTTGTTTTTGTTCTGCTAATCTTTAATCAAGCATGTTCTAGTTTTACTGTCTTGTTTTCTTGATACTAAACTCAAGATAACATAGTTTTGTATCACCTAACAATTTTCTATTTTAAATTTGCCTGAAGAAATGACTAAAACGTGTATTGTAATTGTAAATAGTAAAAATATGTGGATGAATGAATAGTGAAGATAGAACAGATTTCAGTTCGAACTATTCATGAGAACTCATGTAAATCTGTCCTTTATAGATTTTAACCTAATTTAGTTACAGTTCAATGAGTCTTGGAAAGCTCCCTACGTACAAAACATCTTGATATTATTCCCCACGTTAAAAACTAAATATGCTCGAATATTATGTAAAGTAGCTGAAGGAAATTCTCCACTTACAACAAAACGATATCCGAGCGGCACCGAGCCTCGGGAAATATTTGAGAATGCCTAAATTGGTGTATATTAGACATTTAATAAAAATGTCTTCGGCGTCACTTGAAAGAGGATATTGCTTTTACGGGACAAGGCCGGCGCTTCACGACGGATTTTAAAACTAATAATAACTTACATAAGGTATATTTGTCTAGCTTCTAGGTTGCGATAATGTTATATGGCAGAAATAGCCTTAGTTATATGCATGATTTATAACAGAAAAGCAGATTATGGACACAAACAATTTAAAACGTTGGGTGGTAGGACATGAAAACTTTGTCAGACCAGTGTAAACTAGGTGTAAGGTACGGTACATAGGGGCTACGTTTAGGTATTTCACGTTTTAGTCCAGTAGGTGTATTTCTAGTGTGTAACAGAATGGTAAAGATCTGCACTCATATGGTGATAAGTAAAGCGACATCGTTTTCAAATAGAAAGTTATTTAATGATAGCATCTGCAAACAATAAAACACGATCCATATTTTTGAGTTTTATGTTCAGTTAGTGCTCAATAATGCAAGTGATTGTATTTTGTTATTTATCGGCGAGGACTAGGGCATGGCTTGATGTGTCTTTTCCAATCAATAATTATTGTATATTTAGCTGTTAGTCTTTCAAATCAATAAACCTGGCACAATGAATATTTTTTTAGTTTTTACGGTTCGGAATCTGCCTGTGTATACCTAGCAGTTGAGAGACTTGAAAACCAGCTGAAAGCTATAACCGGAAGCGGTCGCTATTGTTTTTGTATTGAACTGTACGTACCATCATGCATAGCGTCTCTAATATACCTTGCTACTGATAAATATGTATAGGTATCTGTATAAACAAAAAATGTATGAAAATGCATAACTACAGAATATCCATATCTATTTGACTACTTCTTTTTGTTATTCTTGTAATTGTCAGCACAATGTTTGTATGATAGAAAATATTTGACAAATCGTACGGAGAAGTAAAGAATTCGGGGTAAGATATCTTCATACAAAAAATTAGTGAGTGATATAGAAAGTAATACGAAAATATTCAAAAATATTTTCAGAATTGACAGAATTACGTTTATTTGGTTGTACTATACATGTAGTTGGTTGTACATGGTTGGAAAGGGAAAATTTGGTTTCATTTTCTTCGTTAGTATGCACGGGCGAAGTCGGGGTGGATAAATAGTATTTTATAGAATCTAAGAGCGCTAAACTTTACCACACTTGAAAGCTAAATTTGATAAGAATCTATAAGTAGTTACGGAGCTGGGTAGATGTATTAATTAAAATCATTCGGCTTTAAATTCAGGATAGGATGAAATTCACAGACACTGTAGAAGGTATATTAGTATGGTAAATATAATAAAACCAATTATTTTTGAAGTAAAACTTCTTTAGGCGCTACTAGGAGGTAACTGGACGACAATGCAACGGAAGTCCCTTACGGCAGTATCACGTTACGTTTCTGTACCATCCGGTTTTTAAATATTTTTGATTTTGTCAATAAATAGTTTAAAAACAAACCAATCAAAATTTTTGAAAAAAAAAATTGAATAATAATAAAAATCGTGTAATAGAATTAATTATGTATATATGGACTCGCGACCGTGCTGCCATCTGGTTTCAATGTAACTTTTGTTTTTTTTTCAAACTGACTACGCTGTTGACCTAGCAAGGTCTTAACAGCTTCACCGGACTATGATAAGTAACAAATTAAATAGAGCTTCATTATCTGTAGTGCCATCTATCAGCTAATTCGAAACTTAAATAACACAGGATATATTATTAGCAACTCTTTGTTATAAAGTAAATAAAATATAAAGAAAAGTACCCAAAAAAATAATTAATAAAAAATATTAAATTGAATAATAATAAAAATCATACAATTAAAAGAAGTTTTACTTCAATCGCGTGTGAGGGATACACGCACTCATTTTTTAAATTCTGCCTTTGTAGGGATTCGTTATAGGAAAGGGCAGGGTAAGCCTACGTTGTGCATCCTATCTTTAAAAGATTTTATCCTTTTTAAGTTCTTATAACCGTATATTGTAACATCACGTATTCTTCGGACATATATGTGACAAATCCGTAAAATACTAAAAAATAAAATATATATTTTTGGCTTCGGGTGATAAAACTGTAAACTATATTTTAGTATCCGGACCTAGTCACTATGTACAAGTTGAGATTGGGAATCCGTGCTGACCAACAAATTGACATGAGTTATACATAGTTAGACATCTTATATTTCTAAATTACGTGCAACTTAATATATAGCAAATTGTCCTATATATTACATATATTTCATACAAAAAATAATATGCATTTAAACAAAGCGGACAATACATATGGATCTAATCTTTCCTCAACAAAGTCTATACCCATACGAGAAACGTGTTGTTTTCACCTTTACTTGTAAGCCTTAAAACAAAACAATAAATAATAAAAACCAGCCAAGCATGAGCCGAACTAGCATCAAGAATTTAGAATTGAATGGAAAAGATAACATTTTTTTAAATAAATAGATATCACGAATATGTTGTGTAGTGACACGAAATCTTCAATAAACCTACACTTTGCATGTTCTTTACTTACCAGATTTGCGTCATTTATTTATTACTTCATTGACACATAAACAATACTTTCACAAAATCTTAATGTATAAAAATCTAGTGTCATGATGTTTGTCCACAATGAACTCCGAAGTTACTCAACCGATCTTCATAAACGTTGGAATTTATGTATAATTTGGTGCAACTTGAGAGATAGGATAATCTATATTTCGATTAATGGTCTCAATATTTTAAATTACAATGTTGATTATTGTTTTTAAGTGTAATTTTAATTTAATTGCTGTTATTAATTGTAAGTTTCATCAGTCTCGAACAGATAGCACTTTAAATTATATTGTTGGCAGAAAACTGTTATAGACATATCATAGATAGTGCCCCGTTTTAATATTGAATTACTTGTTCAATAACTGAGCCACAGAAACGTAGCTCGGGTCAGCTAGTAGTACATAAATTTAATTACCTATAAGTTCAGGACAGTGTGAAGCGTCTTTATAGATATGCACATCTTGCACCACATTTTATTACTTCACTATCTCAACAAAAGAAATTGAATGTAAATTATACTTTAACAACAAATCTACAACTTAAATACATCTGACCGATATTTCCTAAACGGGCCGTGAAAGATGGCAATATAAGCGATATTGCTACTAATTTCATTATACAACTATTTCAAATGATTGAGAGGCGAACAGATGTTTGTTCGTAATTTTTTTGGAAAAAACAGTCTCAATGGAATATCATGAAACCTTTCTAGGGGCATTTAAATTTAGTTCATTTAATAAATCCGGGATTAAAATAACTCCATTAGCAAGTAGATATAGTAAAAGAAGATCCAAGATCTTTCGACGAGTTTCTAACAATATTCATTTAAAGCGTTTTAATCGAGTATTGTAGTTCGCTTGTTTATACGTGATTTATTTATTTAATCTTATGGCTAAATAGAGCAACCAGTTGTCTCTTCTCATAATTGGATATTTAATCCTTTCAGCCATTGTAAGGTGTTGTCGGTAAGAACGGTCAGGTTATCTGGAGAACCATTATATTTTCTTAGTGGGTATTGCTGTATGATGTGTGCTATGGATTGGATATCCGCCCGCAGGCACAGCGCGCCGAGGCAATTCATCCGCACCGGTATTTAAATTCTGCACACTGTCCGTGTCTAGTACGTAATCTGTTTAATTTGCACCAGCTACTTCGGGGTAGCTGGAAACCCTTTAAGTTAACGCAAGGGTTGATGTCACATCTTGCCTTACCCAATTTTGACGCTTGCCAGATTTTTCACTATTCACACCATATGCTGGATTCTATATTACCTGTTTCCGCAGCAATTTTGTAAGGTGATCGTTGGGATTTTCGTCTATGGTGTGGGGGATTAAACAACTCACCATACATAGGGAGACTAATGTTCTACTTTACTTTTAAAACTCTCTTAGTAAGGTCTCAATCCTTCTCAAAGCAGGTGAAGTTATATGACAAAGCGACGGTAGCCATTCCGTGGGAGTACATGTTAACATCCTAGTACTCACTTACACTATATAAGAAAGTAATGAAATCTTCAAACTATACATTATCTGAAAATATGTCTTAAAGACCATGCCGATCTTTTACGAAATATGGTCTACCTAAATTTCTACAAAGGTACTTCAATTGTCAATTATGTTTTGTGAAGTCACGATCAGGGCTAAATACCTGATATTTGAATTATATTGATTCACCAAAACCTGACATATGCAATTAACCCAGATGCGCTACAGAATCGCAGCAATCTCAATAATAACCAAAGTAATATATTTATAAACAAATAATATTTTACCTGACATGCAAGGCGCTAATAGTTTTTTGATTAAAGTTATAATACCAATTTCGGATGACGCTACCTCCTTATCTCTTGATACCATTATCAAGAGGTACATTATATTCTACCGGGTAAATAATAAAAAACCGTACAAAGGACGGTACAATCACTAACGCTATATCCTAATTAGAAAAAGAAAATAATACTTTGTAATCTATCAAGAAATTGAATAATCTGATTATTGTTAGTCCGGCATAAACTCTGCAGATCATGAAGAGACTCTGGTGAGGCTCTTAGACTCGGATAGCTAATATGGAAACAATCCAAAAAAATAGTTGTGCTTGTGATTCGAACGCACAACAATCAGCACGGTGGAAACAAGAGGTAACCATTGCACCCATGTAGGAAATGTTTCGATAAAGCTCAGAGGTTCAACTATCTTATTAAACCCTGAGTACAAACTGAATAAACGTTTTCTCGCACTAGAAACATAACACTATTAAAATCCCAGATGACAGCCCGGTCAGCATCACAAGCGCTCCTTAATCCCGGTTGTAATTAAGTTCTTGTAAACTGAATAACGGAAGACAATGGGTCTCTGCGACAAATCAAAGAGAGACCCTTTAAATTAACTGGTATTAATTAAATTAACATTAATTTTAAAGAATTAAGGACTTAGTTTATGATATTATAAATTTCGCAAGATTTTGGCGAAGAAAATATTTTGCTTTAATTTCTTCAGACAAGTATACAATGATAAATCAACTATTACGATATTATTATTATATTATAGGTATATATATTATAATTATATACAGAAATATCTATATGTCGGAGTCGGTGCAAATAATGAAGTCTGTAGATGTAAGCAAAGAAGTCGAGGCAGTCTTAAGGATTGCCGAGAGAAGTGAAAGCTCAAAGCAACGGAATGTAAACTGTGTTCTCTTTTGAATTTAAAAATTAATTATATGGTAAGTTATTTAAATTTCATAATTTGTATAGTGAAATTATTAACATTAGTTTCTTTTTCACATCTATTCGCACTCAGAGTAATAATTATATACTTTTTGATACAGTTTATTAACTCATCAAACACATGACGGGTTGCACAATCTCAATACAAAATATCAATATTAGATGTATGTTTCCACTTCAAAAATGTCATCTGTAATTTCAGTTTGTTAAAAACTTTACAACAGCACACTTTTTACGTTTCTTTGCTATGAATGTTTGAGAAGAAATTAGATATTTTACAGCATGACAATGTTCTAAATCATTTTATGGATTGAAACTTTTATACTTATTATTTTACATGTCATTACACGCAAATAGGACTTTATCATGTAACATTAGTTTGCCAATAAATTTTGTGTGGATATATAAATTTTAATAACATATACAAAAAATATATTTCGTTAAATACAAATACTCACTTTATTGACGAGAATGTTATTGAAAAAGAAAACAATATCGTAAACGTTGGACATATCGCTGTATCAAGAGATTTACAAAAAGCAGAATGTATATTACACAAGAGTAGATTTATAGCCAAGATTATGAACGCTCGTAATGAAAACAAGTGACTAGGATGAATCCAGTATGTCAACTTTGATATAAGAACGCTATATATAAGAAACACAGTAGCCATATGTATATTTGCGTATCTGTGGATGTGTATTTGATACGTGATTATCTGTAATAATTATTTCATTTGGAAGTTATAATATAGGTATCTTAATAAAGTTATGTAACATTTATATAGATTTGAACTAGAACTGCATTTGGACTTCCTCAAGACTTACAATTGTAAATCCTCAAATCAGGTACATACTTTACTATCAAACGACCCAAAGTGTACTCACCATGTCCATTTCCGTGTTATTTGTCATTTGCTAATCCGACATCTCTCCTAGCGGTATCTTGAAGCTTCGACATTTTCTTGTTTATCTCATTTTAATAAAGCACCTAACGATAAATATGTACTCTTCGTACAACTACGTACAGTGCATATCGATCTACTTATTATGTGCGCATTAGCACATCTGAATTTAAATTATATTCATTAAATAGTTAGATCGTTACTCGCGTACAAGAACTCAGTTCAGTTACATAACAATACCACTGTGACATATTGAATAAAATAATTATGACTTAACAAGCAACTTGTACCCGACTGGATCGCGACCACCGTACACCAGGTGGAACACCCGCCATAGTGGCACGTTTGGGCGTGTCGCGTTCCGGGATCAGCCGGTGTATATCCAGCAACCAGGGGGGGGGGGGCTGTCCCTAACTGGGACGCTTTCAGGCCGGCATGACAGCGGCGACCGGCGATGGATAGTATGTCTTTCGGCGGTCGCCATTGTTTTTGGATTTTACTGTGCTTACCATCAGGCACAGTACAGTCACTTTGCCGAGCTACAATAAAAAAAAAAAAAAAAAAAAAAAAAAATTATTCCCACAAACGAGCACCCCCAGAACATATGTAAGGCAAGGATTTGCTCCTCACTCCGACATTCTTTCTGCTATAACCCTCTGTCAATTTTTTTTTCTTATACATTACAGGTTTTAGCGTTTGACCACAATTTCATCGGATGTTAAATAACAATGTAATCAACACGCTAAGCTTAGAGAAGACTAGCTTTCAAGTGCAACTGCCGGAGCTCACTGACAGTTGCTTGGTGACAGATTTTCAACTTGAAGGCGGTTGCTAGCTAGGCAGACTTCGAAAAATTCCTACCATCATACAGAATCCTCAGCACCATCTACCAATATCTACATAAATAACTCATCTAGTAAATTTATTACGCTTTCGTCACGTCAATAACTTTAGGCTTAGTCAGGCGTTGTTTCAGTTGGTAGTTTTACCAAATCACAATATGGAAATATAATTTCAAATATAACCAGCGAAAGGTGGAGAAATTATTTTTGTGAACGTTTAAAAGTATTGAAAGAAAATAGAAATAACGTTGTATTATATTTGAAAAGCATATAGTACATTTTTATACAGAAACAAGAATATCCATACCTTGTTATTTTCAAAGACTTTTTTAGTTTGCATCGAGCAGCAATAGCCGCTCGGTCCTCGGGTTAAATGGCTTCACACCCATTTCAGCTTGACGCGGCCGATTCCGCCCAAACAAATCGTTATAAACCCTTCGCGTGGCGTTTTTATACGTTCGAACGATGCGTCAGCCGCCGTAAAGGGCTAAAGAAGGTCTTCAGTTTTGTGAAAACACACGGATATGTATTACAGTTCGTGTCGCTCCGGTTTTATATTTATATTAAACTTAATATAACATGTACAAAATCACCATCGGCCATAATATAACTTATTATTTTCTGGATTGAATCAAATTTACAAACATATAGTAGGTAAACGTTTAAAATAATTAATAAATCAGAAGTAAACCGTCGTGACGATAAAAGTCTTCGTAAAATGTGATAGTTATTATTTAAAGATTATATTCGTCCAACTATTCAGTTGAAAGACGAACATTGTAAGATAAAGGCCAGCGGGTTCTCACAAACTTCACAACTACACTATATTTACATGCATAGTGTTATTGCTGCGTCCGGTAGCGCCCGTAACGCTACGACACATTCGAGAAGCGATACTACAACGGCACCGGAACATAAACACTACCGCCACCATATTAGAGTTACATCAATACTTTGCATAAATAAGAATGATTATATACTTATATATATATATATATATATATTAGGTCTTTACCTATGAAATTGTCGTTTTGTATGAAAAAATTTAAACGAATTTTTTTCATGTATTTTTTATTTGTATTAATCAAAGTAATCACCCATGCAATCAATGCATCTTTGTCAACGCAGTGGCAGTTTACTGATGCCCTTCTTAAAGAAATCAGCTGGACGGGAGACAACAAATTCTTCAAAGGCATTTTGTACTGCCTCTCGGGTATTGAATTTTTTTCCCGCCAAGGAGTTATCCAAATTCTGGAAAAAGTAGTAGTCTGTAGGCGCAAGGTCTGGTGAGTAGGGCGGATGACGGAGAATTTCCAACCCCAGTTCTTGCAACTTGGAGACCGTCTGCTATGCAGTATGAGGTTGCGCGTTGTCGTGCAGGAGCAGCGGAGACGAGTGATTGACCAATGCTGGTTGGAGATGTGCCAGCTTCTCCATCATTGTGTTCAGTTCTTCACAGTAAACATCTGCAGTAATGTTCACCCCGTTTGGTAAGAAGCTGTGATGAATCACACCGGCGCTAGACCACCAAACAGTGACCATCACTTTTCTAGGGGTAAGTTTTTGTTTAGGGCATTGTTTAGGTGCTGAACCAGGATCCAACCAACTCGCTGAGCGCTTGCGGTTATCAAACAGAATCCATTTTTCATCGTAGGTAACAATACGGTTCAAAATTCCTTCATTTGTGTGACTGTTAGCAGTGCAAGGCACGTCTCGACGCGTACTTCGCGCTGGCGATCATTGAGTTCGTGGGGCACCCATTTGTCAAGCTTTTTTACCTTGCCAATTTGACGCAAATGGACCAATATTGTTTTGACGCTAACGTCGAAAGCTGCTGCTAATTCAGCCGTAGATTGTGTATCATCAGCTTCCACAATCGCCTTTAATTCGTCATTGTCGACCAAAATTTTTCAGGTCGAAATACCCTAAACGGAAGCGAGCAAACCAATAACAGTTGGTGCGTTGGTTTGTAGTGTTAGCTCCGAAAACGTCGTTGATGTTGCGTGCCGCTTGTGCCGCGTTGCTGCCACGACGGTACTCATATTCCATAATTACTCGAATTTTTAACGTATCCATGATGACAAAAAAGATTGAAATGCGATGAAAATGTAACACTAATCAATAAACAAATGACTACTTTTGGAAAAAGAATTCCATATTTTTAAAATAAAATTAATTTTAAATTAGAATTCTTAGCCAAACAAAAATTATTTTGATTTGAAATGGCCAGTACTGCAGAACGGCAATTTCATAGGTAAAGACCTATTATATTTGTGTTACTAACTTATTTTGGGGAAATTTGAGTAAATAGTAATTGCCTTGACTTACACAGTGTTGCACATAAAAGGTTAGACTTCGTTGATTTATACGCACTTCTGTCGCAGTTATTGTAAAGCGAAGCTCTACTCGGATAAACAGTCACAGTCCCTACAGAGTGTTAATTGGTTTCCCTGACCAACCAACCGATTATACGTGTTTTGTAACAATAGTCGCAACTCGAGAAACTCTTAAAAACGTTATATGAAAACTATTTAATTCCGTTACCTGAATAAAATACTTTCACAACGTAACCAGAAATAAACTTGACAATTAAAATCCAGATACATTTTACGGCTTATAAGAAGTGAACCCGAAACCACTTCAAATAAGAAAGCAAAAAATTGCTTCATTATGCAAGATAAATATAAAAGTACTCTTAATTCCTTTTCGACAACCTAGCAAAACAAATAAAGGTACAATACTAATAACTATGCAGAAAATATACAAAGAGAAAGAAAGTTTTTCATATATGATTATATACCATTCGTTTATTTTATTTATTTTTAATCTATTTTCACACGTTTAAAACATTTCATAGGCGTTTGAAGGTAGAATTACAATTCGTATATTACAGCATCCCACCGTGGCCGGCCGTGTAAAACACGTCGTGATTTATACGCCCAGACACGGGGCTATCTAGAGATAAATTATAGTCCGCATATCGCACATGCATACATATGAAAAAGTGAGAAATGTAAGTCCGCTAGAAATGTTTGCGTTTCGTTATTTCCATACCGTTATGCTTGAAATAGTTTTGTAGGTTCTATCTGTATTACTAATTGCTTAAATTATTGTTAATTGGTGATTCACCCGAATTTCGCATAGCTGCCATGTACTAATTATCAATTTAATAATTTAAAATATTAACTGCATGTCCACGGGGTCAAACCCCAGCATGTACCAACTAATATTTCGGAATTCACGTAACACCATCGGCTGACGATGAAGGAAAATATCGTGAGGAAACCTGAAACTGAGGAATGTTTTTGTAGTAGCACTGTATGTGAAAAAACAGAACTGTGGATTAAAATCGCTAATACGTCGTGGGTTAGCATGACGATTATGCCCACACCGTTCTTCGGAAAGAGGCGTATGGGCCTTTGGTGAGTCTCTTACATGATAATGATATATGTGTATCCTCTGTATCACATGTGTGTGGTAATCACATGTCAATCAAGCATGACCTAGTACTCTTAAAAATTTACACAAACAAAGAAAAAACGTTACAAATATAATACGAGACAGCCCACTGTAAAACATCAGAATAAATTGTAATAAATTTACGAAAAAGGTACGTAAGTTAATAGACCCATTAACACTTACCGAGTTTTTCTTTTTTGCATTTTCCCTAACATTTCATTAGTACGGCACATTGCTTCCCTCTTAACTTTAAATAATTAAGTGTATTATGTTGTGAAATAACAGTAAATTAGAATTAGGGAACGCTCCGACCCTGTTCACAACGCTGTGAGACCCTCTGACTCCTTGTATAATAGAGAGTAAAGAAATTGAGCAAAAGATATTCGAAATCTCTTTTTTATAGTTTACATTATGTACGCAAACACAACACAGATAACTAAAGAATAACTCATCGACCGTGGTAACGAAATATAATGGAGTTCTAAAAATTAACTTTATAGATTTACTTTCCTATACTGACACTCTCAAGCACGCAGCTCCGGACAGTTATAAGTGCTTGGCGAAAACTTCCAACTCGAGGGTGGTAGCTAGCCAGATGGGCTTAGTAAAGCCCTAACACCATGCCATGGTTTCATCATGATGTTAACTTTCACCGATAGCTGCGACTTATTTGCAAAGAATCGATCTTACCTCTATCGATGGGATGTTTGATTACGCTAACCACTGAGACCTGAGTTATCTGTTCATTCTCGCTAATGTAGTTGGATAACACATGTCTGGTTGTCTGTGAGACAATTTATTTAAAAGAAAACGTAAATTCGATTTCATATAGAAATATTTCGTTCATATATTCTACTATTTATTTCAAAAACTACGGATTTCCACGTGACAGTTTGGAGAAAATCCGCAACAGAGCTTTAAGTTTACTGGCGCGTGAAAATAACACTGTGACAGCCGCACAAGAATTTATCCCGAAATAAAGCAACTTCAACAATACTATTAAATGTAATACAACTTAACAAATAAGTAATTCTAAATACACATTCTATTATAAAAATAATAACAAGTTAAGTTTTAAGACAATCATTGAGTGAAATATTATTTAATTTTTGAAGTTATACTACTTTAGGGGCGTTAGGGAAAAATAATGAGAGTAAATTTTTACGAATAATTTTTATAATTATATATAATTTTTTTTTATAATTAAAAACCGACACCCTGAAGTTAGCTATAGTCAACATTTTGTTTCTTTGTATTTGTTGTTTGTATTTCTTTGTATTAAAATTTTCAGTGTATTACATACCTTTTTTCTATTGTTAGTGTCGTTTTTTCTACAAACGTAGAATAAGGCGAAAGATAAAATTTTTAAAAGATTTTTATCTTCTTACGCCAAAAAAGTATAACTTCTAACGCGTATACATAAGTACACACACTTTTTCATGTATATAAAAATAGATATTAGTATAATTTACAATCCTGTTGTATTTTAATTAATAATAAATAACGAAGTAATAAATAAATAAACAATTTACTCTTCAACATATTTCACCTACGTAAAGAAATGTGGACAAACCTGCCTTTGACATTTGACAAACCTTTTTTATTTTCACCTCCTATTCGACTCTATTCGCCCACGCCACGGATGAATCGAAAACTATAACTTCTTAGAATTTATTGAAGAAAATATAATTAAAAAACTATGTTTTTAATTGAAATCCGCTTATGACTCTTTAATTATTTGCTACTTTCAAAATATGTCAATACTTAAATTTGTAAACAGAAGTTGAAAACCATTTTATTCACCCCTTTTTACAGTACTTCAAAATTGCAGATATACTCAACAGGTAAAGTATTCCGGATTGTAAGGTAACTGAAGTCATAAGCAAACATGGAATACAGTTAATTGAGGACCTGCAATTACATTATAGTCGAGTGAAGCGCTTAATTAATGCTTCATGAAAAAAAAAACATAAAGCCATATCTATGAAAATAAAACGATAGGAATCTGTAGTTGTGAGCTCTTAACTCAAAAAAAGATATTTCGATCAATCATTTTTAGCTTTTGTTCTTACACAATAGATCCTTACTTAAAAAAATATCATGATAGTTATATTTTATACGAAGCTATTAAAGTTTTAAGAAACTACTATTTTTATTACCGCGCCTTTTGAGATGTGTGTTTTCTTGCCGTGGAAAAGTGGGGCAAACGGTGTGGTGCTTATGTCTTTTCCTTTGTACATAAAATATATTGTTAACAAAATTTAAATTTGCGTGTACCAGTACACACTGAGTACATAGTCTATACGCGGAAGAAGTGACATTTCTTTAGCTTATATGTAAAATTTGGATTTAACAATCCAGTTATTCTAATCTGTTTTAATATTTGGAATTAAACTCGGTGGAAGGCGGTAGAGCCACGCTGAAGCTATTACTGGTTTCAACATGAATGGGTCGGCTCGCCCGGGGTACTACCACCCTCTCATAGAAAACCGATGTGAAGTAACAGTGCTTGCATTGTTGCGTTTCGTTAGGTCAGTGAGAGCGCCGGAGGTCCACATTCCCTCCCGTCTCCTCTCCACTTGCCCCAAATACAGTCTGGCAACGCACTTTCAACTCTACTGGTGTTGTTAGTGTATATGGACGGTGGTGATCACTTAACATCAGGTGACACACCTGTTCGTTTGCATGCTACGATATAAAAAAACAATCCCAAGTAACGTAATGAACGAGGTCTTGGTACTTTGACTTATTCTAACAAATATTTACTAAATGTTATGGCAATTATTATTGTCTTTTATTCACAACTCTCTTCTGCTACTTCATTCGTATTTTTGATGAACTAAAATAATTTATAAACGTTTTTGAAGTGAAACTTCTTTATCGACGTAGGGAGGAATTTTAGAACATGTAAAAACGTATGTAACGTTTTTCGGTTACGCGCCATCTTAATTTCTGTACATTTTTCCGTTACACGCCATGTTTATTTGTAAAGGTGCGCTCACAATTATCGGATTCCGTTTTTTTTTTTTTTTAAATTTTTTTTTCTCTGTAAAGTTGTAAATATAGTACATCATTTTTCGAAAAATGATGTCATAAAGAAGTTTCACTTCTTACGTGTGTACACTGATACACGCACGTATTTTTTTTCAATTATAAGCTTTTTACTACAATATTGGAATCCAAATATCAAGGAAGGCATTTTCGGTTCATGAGTTCAATTACATTTGCTCACTATTCACATTATTTTATTAGGTTGTCAACAGTTCACAGTCCGTCTAAATATAGGATTTGAACAAGCGTTCGAAAACATTTGCAAAGTTCTCCAAACTTCTCGACGCATCTAGTTTCAATGTTTACTCCGAAAACTCTGTTCAACGTTTCCTATTTTAACGTAATGGAAGGTTAATGTATTTGCTGACACGTCTATTTCTGTCTAGAGTTCTGTCAATAGCATTTATTTATTTGACTATTTGTATAATAGACTAAAATACCTGTATATCTCTAGATAAGCTAAGATAAACTAGTTCCCTACCTTTTCCTCCACTATTTGTCGAGCAATTTTATTTATTCTTTGAAGTGAAAACTTCTTGAGACGCGTTGAGCGGTATTTTTTTGGCAAGAGATAAATTTATGATTTCGCGTCATGGCATGCTAGTAAGCGTTACCGATAGTATTGCGCTTGCACGGCTTGCGTAAGACTAACGGTGCGCAGTATAGGGGCCTGTGTACATGCCTTATTGATAATTTGGAGCTCATCATACGTTTGATTGATTAATACACTTTATAAAAATATATATGATTGTAGCTTCGAGTGCCAATATATATAAACACATCAGTAATGTTAATAATTTCAATAAACAAGTTCTGAAATTTAAATATTGTCATTGTCACTATAATTAATATGAAAATTCAAAAGAGAACACGGTTATCCCATTGTTTTGAGTTGTCACTTCTGTCGACAGTCCTTATGCCTGCCTCGACTTTTTTTAAGGACCTTTATTTTCTTACAAAATTGTTTTTTTTAATAAAATCAAGAGCATACAACGCATAGGATACACTTATTAAGACTAAGGTGGAGCCTGGTTTTCAGAACAAGGATTGCTGATTTACACTGATTCTTGGGAAGCTGATGTTACTCGGGTCCATGTACCTCTCATTCCACTACACGCGCTTCTCGGGTGCTGCTAAAGAGTAGCAAATATTGGCCCTTATACTATTCCATATAAATTGATCCTCGCAACCACAAATAGACTAAGGGGATGGATCTATAATCTGTTTTTTAAGTTCGAAGTCTTCTTTATTAAATTGTTATTGCTATCTAAGCGTAAAGTTTATTAATATTTTTTATAGACATCTATTATTTTGTATATATTTTTATAATAATACATTGTATACAATCGTTTTAACAGATCTACAGATAGGGGTGTCATATCCAGACAACACTAACGTTCACATATTGATCCTATAATACTTTTGATACCAGAACCTACTCAACATTACGCTTCACTTACTACCCAGAAAATCGGTAAAGTGCTTCAGTTCTTTGTTGTATAATTCGATACTATTAGGTACTTAAGAACTGTTACTGGTCTTTTTGAGTCTGAAATATTGGTTATACAATTTCTAGTGTTAATAACAGGCCGGTCTTTGGCTGGCGCTCGTCTGTGGAACGAATACTGTTAGCTTATGTTGAACTCTAAAATTCGCTAAATACTCAAGTTCATGACTGTGACTTTCAATTAAAAACGATAAAACTTTACTTCTATTTACGTGTGAAGGGCTCATTAATATTATCACAAAAATTAATTACTAAACCGCTAACCAGATCATATTAATTATTTACTAAAGTAAAAATAAATAATGAAAGAGAAACAATTCAAAGTTTATTATACATGAAGATACATCATAAAACCTCATAAAATATAACTCGACATGCACAGAGACTTGTGTAACTCAATTAAGCAAGAGTCCGTGACGTATGTCACAACATCCATAAACCAGAGCATCGTTTAATCTTGTAACTCAATTCGCATGCCTCTACATATATGCGATGCTCAATCTCTTATTAAAAAGATCTCAGTCAGCAACTTTTAGACTAAGAGCTGCAAATAACTTTGTTTTCGTAATCTGATAATATTAACGTCATATTCCACGCTAGGTTTATTATATTCCGATTATGTTGCCACATTACGCTTACTGTGCGAAGTAAAACTGAAATATTGACGTCACATATGAGATAAAAATTAATTAACAATCGCAGTTGCATTATATTTACCGCTTTATGTATATCTTAACATTAAGCTAGGACCTTAACAATCATAGCCTGAATTTATTTAATCGTATAGCTTAATAGAGTATCTATCTTTTGTTATGGTCGATTGATTGACTACTTTCATTGTCGCTGCGAGGTTCAAATTATATGGAACAGTACAGCGGCCAAAAATTTGTGGTTCTTGCGCTGCATCCGGGATACACGTACAGGGGAATGGGAGGTACACTTCCTGCGGATGCGAGTACTAACAGCCTCCCGACTGACTTTATCAGAGTAAAAAGTCGTACTCTGATTACTTGTATCATCATGTTAGTGAGCAAATTTCACATCAAAAGGACTAGACACAGATATATATTTTTTTAAATATATTATAGGAGGCAAACGAACAGGCAGGTCACGTGATGGTAAGTGATCACCGCCGTCCATAGACACTAACAATACCAGGAGAGACGCAAGTGCGTTGCCGGTCTTTTAAAAAAGAAGGTGGGTGGAGTGGGGAGCGGTTTCTAACTGCCCTCTGCGGCTCTGACTGACCGAAGGAAACGCAACAATGCAAGCACTGTTACTGCACGTCGGTTTTCTGTGAGAGTGAAGGAGTACCCCGGGGCGAGCCAACCTATTCATACTGAAACCAGTAATAGCTCTAACGTAGCTCTACCACCTACATAGTTACTGGCTTTACACATAGTCCTCGGAAAACATCTGATGATAATGTACATTTCAATATAGCGTTTAGGAGTAACAATTTAGGTACGTTATACGTCACGCCATAGGTACTTTACCTATGACTGAATATGAAAAGACTGTAGACTGTTTACAAGTAACTATATAAATTTATTTATTCAATTTAGTCAAAAATAAATCATTCATAAACATTGAGGTACTAATAACGGTTGGAAAACATTCCATTTCAACTCGATCGAATTTATATTTTTTGTAGTTTATTTTTAATTAAAACAATAAAAATAAGTATTGTTTATAATATTTATTATTATTTTAGCAGAATTACTGAGAAGGAGTTATTTTCGGACATGGTTATAGTTCATGTAATGATTCGCTTAATAATATAATTATGACAATAAAATCGGCGTGACACCTTGCGCTTGAACATGAAATTATCAGCCTTGGTATCTTATTGTAGAATCTAAAACTATTACCAAAACAACTTTATGGGTTTTGATGTGTCTAAAATATGATATCTTATATTTATTTATGTTTGGTATTCACGTGCTCGAATAGCCAAATTAAATAGTTTTGTGAAAGGTGCATTTCAAATGAAGTTAGAATATGTATTTAAGGAGTTAATCTTTTTTACTCGAGATATACTTAACGTAATAATTATACTGAGTTAAAATATTTAAAAAATACTACAAAGGCTTCATGCTTTATTATCTTCTCCGTTACTATCCCGCTAGCAGCGCCAGGTTTCTAAATGTAATGTTATAAATAGCACATTAGCACTACTATAGTGTATAAACACATCAAATATTCACTCACGTCTAGCCTCAAGAGAATAGACTCTCAATTTGTTACTAAAATGTCGTTAAAAATAAATATTATCCTTCTTTCATATTAAAAATCTGTGGAATTAGAACTAAAGATACTGAAAACTGTGCGACTACTAGCTCCGGGTCAATTTAGAAACAATCGTAAAGTATTATGGTCCGTATGCAAAGCTAGTAAGAGCGTGAAATATGATTGCAGTCGTAGAAAATAATATCGATTTTCGAATCGCCTTCGTTTTACGAGCATATATAAATAAAATTACTCGGGCCTTTATTCACATTTTAAGCCTAATACATATGCTAAATGTTAATTTATACGACTTCTATTGATGCATAAATAAATAAGCAATTGTCTTTAGTAATACATATAAAGAAACAAACAGCACTATTCCAACAACAAAGTGAAGCTTGATCTCCGACACAAAAAGACGCACTCTGTTTCATTGTATCGTACACGCACTTAAGATGCAGCTCCAATTTTGTACTAGTAACTGTCTTTAGTATTAATACAGTTGAGTTTTGTGCAAAAATATTTAATTCAATGAAATAAAAAAGTGTTAAAGGATGTTTTTCTTGGCTTAATAAAATATCAGAGTGTTTTTAGTGGAAATGTCACCATTTTACTAGGACCTGATTGGGTTTATTGCAATGTAAAAACAGTTATTCTTTATTTGATAACAGCTGTAATATACCTCATTCAACAAAACTATACTAATATTATAAAACTGACAAGCTTATTCGTTTGAATGCGCTAATCTCAGGAACTACTGTACTAGATAGCTCATTTATCAAGGAAGGCTATAGGCAATGTATCATCATACAAAGACCAGTAGGAGCGGAGCACCAATGAAGAATGTTTCAAAATCGGGGATTTTATTTTACTTTTACGAGCTTCCGCTGCGTGTTGGCGTTAGCTCAAAGTAACTATTCCTCGCGGATGAAGTCACGGGCAGAAGCTAGTAAAAAGTGAAACTAAAACTAATATAAGTATATGAGCTCTATTACTTTTTGATACTACTAAAATAGACCTATACCTCTTTGGGAGCGTTCCACGTAACAACTTCTTGGTACTCTGAATAGGTTGAAGTGACATCAAAAACCGCGCTTAGGATCTGTATCACGGTGAATATTGTAAAAAATATTTAACCTTAATCCATCATTCCCTAACTATTACGCAATCAAGTAAGCATGTCTATGAAATCAAAGTGACACAGTGTCTTCTATCTCAAGAAGAAAACAAGAAGTTTGATAGTTCTTACCTTTGTTATACTGTTAAGGGTTTCTTGACCAGCATGTTCTCTTTTTCCTATGTTGTGGCTTCTGTGGAGGGTAATGCTATATTAGATGATTTACGTATAAAACTTACGAAACCTTACTGTAGATGACTTATACATAAAATATAGATAAATTTAACAGCATGCAAGTGCAGTAATTGAGATATAAAAACTGAATATATTATTAAAAAACTATGTCAGAAATCATGACTGACTTCGCAGCAATTTCTGTGTTACTTACAAATGAAGAAAATTATATAAAAAACAAATGATTTCTTATGATCTAATCATGAAATATTAACGGTTTGACGACTATATTATTAAGTTCCATTTGATTATAAAGAAAAGTTTTGGGAAATGCTTCAAAATCCCATTTATACGTCGTCTCGGTTTCGAAACATCCATCGTCTTTATTATTTTTTTCTTAAAATATACCATTTTTTACAACTGTCCCTTGACTCACATTAATTTGTCTTCGATCATGTAATGCCGGAGTAGGTCGCCTGTACCAAAAACTTTTGGCAAAACGTCCAAAGACTTGGGACCAACTTTTCTGTCTGACACTAATCCCAACAGACAGTAATGGGTCGGACACTTACATTGTGGATTTCTCTCTGGAATACTGTAAAGTGAATAATTTAAAGGACATATATCACGTTTCAATATTCATTAAAATATTCAGTCCATTACAGTCCAATGTCACTGGGGTTATATTACTAAGGATGATGAGAAATGTCGAAAATAGATAATATTAACATGTACGAAGTAATTTTAATATCTTTTTTTATTTTCATTTAAAACTTTCAGGAATTTGGCCTCAGTACGTTAGCGTCATAAATTTAAATAGAAGGCAATAGAAGAATTTATTATACACTTTCCATTTCCTTTTGTACTTGTTAAATGACATATTAAGAATGTAAAAGAAGGAGAAGAAAAAATAATGTAAACTTATTATATGCAATAAACACGATTGCTCTCAATGGGTTTTCGATTCGATGGGTTGGATGAAACTTAAAATTCGCTGTTGAACAACTAGACTCTTAATGTTAATTTTTTTGCACAATATCGGTTAATATCTTAAATTATATACATAGGTAGGTAGATAGGTGAGATATTTTTAAGTGATAAGTATATAGTAGAACATATGAATTTTGATTTGCATGTATTGCATCTCCATAAAGAGCCTTTAGTTTTCGTTGAATACGTACATTGTTATGAAATCTGAATACATTAGTATGGCATTTATTGGTGTTTATCTAATGGATTAAAATTTCCACATTAAAATATTGGTCGCTGTATCTTTACTCAAAAAATCACACAATCTAAAGTAAAATTTGTTTTCACCAACTTGCTTACATTTTCGCATATATTGATAGAGTTTTAATTTAATAACATTTAAAACATTTCATTACAGTAACATACTTAAATAAGCATAATTAACATTCACATTTTCGTATTCTTTAAACAGAGTTAATTCCTTGATGAATTGATTAATTTCCAAAACACATTCCCAAAATATTGGGCAATTTTAGTTATATGAATTACGAATTACTGTACAAAATTTCATTTAAATTCACTTGATTTTTAATCACAGATGGCTTTAATCTTTTCCTACTCCTTACGTACCTGCCTTGTAACATTTTTATTCAGTAACTTACATTGATCTCGATTATTTTACCCCAAAAACCTTTGAAGAACTTTTTAATAGCAACTAATCCCCGAAGACGTCCGGGGATCATAATTATACATTTTCCTTACAAGTCCCAAGACAAAATCTTTAAAATGAATATTTTAAAGACCATTAGGCAAGGAATTCCTTTTTTTCCTTTTTAATATACAATTTTTGGGATAACACTGATGAATACGAACTTTATTTTTGTATTGAATGGCTTACTTTTTATTTACGGTCCATATTTTAAGATCTTTCTGTATTACAATATAGAAACGCATTAAAATACACCTAAATGATGATAAGTGATCGAACACAGTAAGCAGTAAAAGGAGACTGGCTCTCAATTGCAGCTGCCAAAATACGAGTACGTAGATGATTAGCGACAAATTGTCAACTTCATAGTATTAACCAGTATTGAAAGTACATGGTAGCATCTTGCATTATTAGTTAATGGCACAGTGGTAGTCATTAGATATTATAGTATAGTAGTGGTAGAGATATTATACTACGTTTTGAACACGATACATTTTTTCACTAAAATCTCATGCTTGAGCATGAAATAAAAACCCATATATAACCAACACATTTTAGTACTCCGATCATACCATTTGTTCGATTTTTAGTGTTTAGCGTGTGTGAGTGTAGGGTGGAGAAAATAATACTCCAATTTATAAACTACTAATCAAGATTTATTATTTGGAAAAGTAAACGTGGGTTAGCGACGGAGGCTTTATAACGACTGACTCGAGTGGGGGCTGTGGCTAACTACGTAGTACTTTAATACAAAAAGCGTTGTCAGCATTGCCACTACAATATTCCTCCCCTTTGAAAAAAAATTTTTTTTTACATATACAACACAATTAAAAACAATTTTATTTAAGCTCTCCGTCACTATATACTTAAAATTAAACAAAAGGTTTACAACTTCATAAAAGGTTCATGTTACGATTACACGTTTCGCTTAGCAGTACAAAAATATCGTGTGACGAGATTACATTGAAACGTTATAAAAATAATGATACATTAGCATCGCATACATTGTTATGACTTACATTTTTATTTTTAGGTGTCGTTGTAGAAATACAAAAGTAGTACAAAAATTGAATTTACAAAAATTGAATTTACTTAATTTACTGAATACAAAAATTTATGCTAATGACGATGACTGATTGATCAAGACACAATAAAATTACTACTGCGTAATTAAAAAAATGATGAAACATTTTCGCGAACATATCCATTTATTTTAAATAAAATGCTTATACGATATTATACTGTCCTATTTCATAACAATTTCGTATCGCTATTATACGATCGCTCATGGCAAGTATTTACCGGGCGTTTTGCTAACGCGCCCTGATCGCGTAACATAACTTGAACCACTAGGTTCGCTCGTTTGAAATCGGACTTTTTTAACTACTTTTTTATGATTTATATTTTCTTTTTTACTATCTGTATTTTCCTGTAAATTACTATCTGTAATATTATCTTCCAATACATAAGCTGGTTTTAATCTATCTATATTTATGTTCGCTTGTCTGTCTGGCAATTGTATTAAAAATATCTTATCCTTTCTACTGATGACACGGTAAGGTCCGTCATATGGGCATTGTAACGGTTTCCTTACCCCATCATTTCTTAAAAATACGTAATTACAATTAGATAATTCTTTATGTACGAAAATTTTGTGAGCTGGTTTATTTATCCTACTCACTGGTTTATAACTATTAATAATTTCTTTTAATTTTTCTACATAAGTTTCAGCATCATTTGTTATTATAGAGCTGGTGTCATAAAAATCACCAGGTATTCTTATATTTCCACCGTACAACATTTGTGCTGCGGTTACGCCTGTATCTAATCTCACAGTTGTGCGTAACCCCAACATTACTGTTGGTATTTCGTCCACCCAAGATGTAGTATTTAAACGTGCTTTCAAACTCGATTTTAATTGGCGATGGAATCTTTCAATTTTACCGTTCGAACAAGGATGATATGGAGTAGTTCTAATTTTCTTTACTCCTAATATTATCATTAACTGTTTAAACAAACTGCTTTCAAACTGTCGACCCTGATCACTCGTGAGTCTAACAGGACAACCGAAACGACTAATCCATCCTTCATATAGGGTTTTCGCCACGATTTCTGCTGTAATTTCTTTTAACGGAAATACTTCCGGCCAACTAGTATACCTATCAATAATTGTTAAAACATACCTATAACCTTCAGATGTTGTAGGCAAAGGACCTACAATATCTACATGTATGTGCTCGAAACGAGTAGCCGTTTCAAAAATACCTAAATCTGATACTGTATGCTTTTGTATTTTTGCGCGTTGACACTTTATACAGCATTTAGCCCATTTTCCTATGTCCTTGTTCATTTCTGGCCAAAAATATCTATCCTTAATTAACTTTTTACTTGCTCGAATACCGGGATGGCTTAAGTTATGGATAGAATTAAATATTTCACGTCGAAACTCTCTAGGTAAGTATGGACGTGCCTTATACGTAGACATTTCGCAAACAACATACTTATCGCACTCGGTAAGCATAACGCGCTTAAACATGAACTTTGAACTGTTATTTGATTCTTTTATTAATTTCGCAAGCTGGCCGTCGACTTCCTGCGCAGCTGCTAGTTCTGCGAAATTAATAGTCATTGGACATGTTATTGTTTCAATTCTGGATAAGGTATCAGCTACTATATTATTTAAACCGTTTATATGCCTAATGTCTGTACTGAATTCGCTTATGAACATGATTTGCCTAGCTCGCCGTGCTGTTTCTCTATCCGTCCCTATTTTACTAAACGCAAAAGTTAAAGGTTTATGGTCTGTAAATATGATTAATTGACGACCTTCTATCATATTACGAAAATGAATTATTGCTAAATAAATAGCTAATAGTTCTCTATCGTAAGTACTATACTTTTTCTGAGCTTCTGTTAATTTTCTGGAAAAATACCCTAATGGTTGCCAGCAGTTATCAACCTTTTGATGCAACGCTCCGCCTACCGATGTATTACTGGCGTCGGTCATAAGTGACAACGTTGTGTTTTCTAATGGAAATGCTAACAATGCCGCGTTCTGTAGGTCGGTTTTACATTGCTCAAAATTATGTTCTGCTTGTTCGTTCCAATTAATATTGGATTTATCTTTACGCTTAGAATTACCTAAATATTTATTTAATTCCGACTGATGTTCTGCAGAATGCGGTATGTGGGACCTATAAAAATTTAACATACCTAAAAATCTACGTAATTCTTCAATAGTGTTGGGCTTTGGAAAATCTATAATTGCCTTTACTTTGTCTTCCAATGGCCTTAAACCTTCAGTAGATACCTCGTACCCTAAAAAATCTAATTTATTTTGGCCAAAACAACATTTCGAAAAATTTATAGTTATGCCATACTCGTTGAATCGTTCAAAAACTTGTTCTAAATGCTGTTTATGCAGATTTTCATTTTCGGATGCTATAATTATGTCATCTAAATAATTAAATAAAAAATCGAATCCTTTTAAAACTGTATGGTGCATAAAACGCTGAAATGTTTGTGCTGCATTACGTAGTCCAAATGGTGTACGAACAAATTCCCATAACCCAAAAGGGGTGATGACAGCCGTTTTTTGTATGTCACCTTCTGCTACGGGTATGCAATTATAAGCTCTATTTATATCTATCTTAGTAAAAATATTTTTATTACCTAACAAATATGTGAAATCTTGTAAACGTGGTACTGGGTAGCGATCAGGTTTAGTGATCGCGCTTAGTCGTCTGTAGTCACCACAAGGTCTAATACTCCCGTCTTTTTTGGGGACTATATGCAAAGGACTTGCCCAAGGACTATTACTCGGTCTACAAATGCCTAACTCCTGCATAATTTTAAATTCATTTTTAGCTTTTACATACCTGTCGGGTGGCAGCTGTCTGGCTCTCGCGTACACTGGGGGTCCTGTCGTTTCTATGTGGTGGACAACCCCGTGACTCGGTACTTCCTTATAGGATACCGGTTTTGTTAAATCTGGGAACCTACATAACAAATCATAATACGGACATTTCTCTATAATAGTTTTTACCGTGGGTTCCGTAGAGCTAGAAATATTACCTATAATACTTATATTAGTAGTCTGATCAATCAATCGGCGTCCGCTTAAATCTATTAACAAATTATGACTAGCTAAGAAGTCAGCACCTAATATGGGTTGCTTCACATCCGCTAGTATAAAAATCCAACGAAACGCTCGCCGCAGACTTAAATCTAAAACCATACAATGCATACCATAAGTTTTTATTTCTGTACCGTTTGCTGCATATAACTTATATTGTTCGTTTTCGGGAATATTACAATAAGTCTTTTTGTACACTGTATGACGCGGTAACACTGATACGTTTGCACCACTGTCCACTAAAAATTGTAATCCCGATGTCCTATCGATAACGCTTAGACGGTGATTAGTACATATTCGGTCACAGCCTCCCGTCGCTGACTGCACCGATTCTAGTTTTCCGCATTTTTATTCATTTCGTCTTTTTTCCAGTTACAAGGCTGGACACATTTGTTTGCCCGTTGCCTGTAACGGAAATGATAATAACATAGCCAATTCGGATGATTGGGAGTTCGCCCACGAACAGGATTCTTTGAATTTGACCGTGATCTATATCTCGGGTTCTTTCGGAACCTCGTTCTTACTGATCTGGTTTCTATTTGTTCTATTCGGTCGCTCAGTTTTTGTATTTGTGCTGTTATGTTTTCGCAGCTCGATGTTCCAGGTTTTTCCTGTATACTCGCAATATTATGTACAGGTGTTAAGGTTTCCATTATTTTTTCCGCGATGGTAGCCAGCTTGTCCAGTTCTTTCACGTCCGACACTGCCAACACGCCTCGAATTGCCGTTGGAAGGTGATTTTGCCACAATACTGATAATGTTTCGTCAGAAACTTTGTCTCTCGCCAATTCTTGCATTTTTCGTAACAGTTGGGAAGGTTTTTGATCTCCCAACTCCATTTCACCGATTAGTTTTTTTAATTGGCGGTTCTCTGATTCCTGATATATAGATATTAGCCTGTTTTTCAAATTATCATATTTTTGTATGGCCGGCGGATTTATAAGTATGTCTGTTACTTGTTCAATGACATCTCGACTTAACTTTGTTATTATTACCTGCTATTTAGCCTCGTCTGACATTTTCTGAGGGTGTAGTACCGCTTCCGCCTGGATGAACCACAATTTTGGCGAACTTTTCCAAAATTCCGGAATGCGCGCGGTCAAGGACACGGCTGATATGCCCTGACCCTCCATGACTGAGGATTTTATTTCTTCATTATTTGACATTTTATTTTTTTATTAACACTGTACTTTTTTTTTTTTTTTGGCACTCCGTCGCTATTTCCTAACCCGTGAGTCGTTGCTTCCCTACACTCGACACTGCACACTATATGTCGTCGTATTTTATATTACGTCGTATTTTAAAAATCACGTTGTATTTCTTATTTGTAGTCGGGGTCACCAATTTAGTGTTTAGCGTGTGTGAGTGTAGGGTGGAGAAAATAATACTCCAATTTATAAACTACTAATCAAGATTTATTATTTGGAAAAGTAAACGTGGGTTAGCGACGGAGGCTTTATAACTACTGACTCGAGTGGGGGCTGTGGCTAACTACGTAGTACTTTAATACAAAAAGCGTTGTCAGCATTGCCACTACAGATTAATTTATCGGTATGAACCGATAACAGTAATTTAGTTAATAGAAATTAAGGCCTCATTCGTCGTAAATGCAATAACATTTGTCCATCAAGAAGACTTAATGGAATATTATTTGATGCTGGGGTTAAATAAACAAACATCTCGACCCTGAGTAATTGGAATTTAACGGGTTACATTAATCAATTAACAAGATTATCTTGAATGATATTTATGTATAAATAGACGCAGATAAAACAGTTCAGTACCTTCTTCTCCTTTGTCAACAGATCTCCTTGTTTTTTAGTTGCTATTAACGGTCAATATTTCATTTTATTGTTAAACTAGCTTCTGCTCGCGACTTCGTCCACATGGAATAGTTAACCTTCAAAGATAGACATATGCTGTCGTGAATTTTTGTCTAGAACTTTGTGAGAGGAACAATTCTGTCATACATGATTTTTTGCGAAACTTTAACCGTGTAACAGCGCACGTAGCGGAAGTTCTCAAAAGGGAAAACAATATTTTGAATGATAACACAATGATATAGATAACTAGCGGGCCCGGCAGACGTTGTCCCGCCCTGATTATGAAAAAATCCTTGACAAATTATATACTACGGTGGCGCGCCCATATATACATAATTAACTCTATTGTACGATTTTTATTATTATACAGTTTAATATTTTTTATTACTTTTTTTTCAAAATTTTTTTCATTGATTTCGCTATAAACTATTCATTGACAAAATCAAAAATATTTAAAAGGTTTAACTTCAATCGCGTGTGACGGTTACACGCACTCATTTTTTTTTATTTTAAGTCGAACGTGAAGACATGGTTAAACTTTAAACGCAGTTTCCCATAAAATTTATTTTTTCAGTTACTTTTTTTTATTAAAAATGCGTGTTACTAAATGTTTTACATAGTTGTCTTCCTCGGACCTCGTTAAATCAGCTATTTTGATTTTATTTGAAAGATTTATTAATATATTGGTCTGGTAATAATTCATACGTCGCTTGATGAAAATGTTTATTCGTCGTATTGGCATTAAATCCAGCGATACGTTTTCCTTTGCTGTCAATAAATTAATTAAATTAATATATCTGTTCAGTGGATCAAATAGAATTTCAACCTGAACCACAGAATGTTTGAAAGCACTTCATCGATTATAACGCTTTGTGCTGTTTTGTGCCTGACACTACATTTATATCAGAGAATTTGAAGCACCATAGTTATGTATTGAAAAAGTGATCAGAAATCACTACATATTATAAAACAAAGTCCTCTGTCACGTCTGTCTGTCAGTCTGTGTGTTTGTTTGCGATAAACTGAAAAACTACTGGACCTAACCAGTAGATAAAGTGATTTATAAGAAAGGTTTAGGTATATAATTTGTCAAGGTTTTTTTTTGTTATCAGGATGGGACATCATCCGCCGGGATCTCTAGTTAATTGATAAATTTACTTCTATTTCATGAAAGATTTCTCATTTTTATGATAATTTTAAAGCCGCAATTAAGAAAATGGTACACATTTCATTTAATCAAGAAAGTACATAACGTTTCTTTAGGATCCACTAAATACTAATTTGTATTACAATAAGATAGACAGATATCACAATATATTTATCTCGTTTTATAATAATCTTGCAATTATGCCCTTTGATCTGAGGTTTGACGTTTATCGTGGTTAAAAACATAGTCGATGATACGTTCTTTTGTAGTGTGGAATTTATGTTTATTACATTTATTTCAAGCTTAGCTGTCTTTTTTCCAGGTTATGCACGATTACATTTATAATGTCGTATGATACTGGTTTTAATTAATTTCTAAATCACTATTTCTAACTTCTATTAAACTGTTTACTAATTGTTCTATGTTTATTATAACAATTGTTATATACTATAAGCAGCCACCCACGACTTCGTTTATGTTAGTATTTTTATAAAGCATTATATTTGCCCAGACCACTTTTTTTTTCAAAATAAAAGTAGACTTATTCACTCATTGTAATATTAGCTATATGTCAGTGAAAGTCCCTACAAAATTGGTCCAACATTTTCGGATTGTAGCCGGAACAAACAGAAAAAAAAACACGGATAGATAGATCGACCGACAGACAGACAACAATTAAAAAATCTGTTTTATAATGGCTCTGTATACTTTCATTTGGTAAAAAATGTTATTTTCCTATTACGAACAGACACTTTAATTTTATTTATTTGTATATCTGTATTGGTCACCTATGACACGTTACTATGCTCATATTTTTATTTAACATTAGATCGGCTCCATGGTTTTTTTAACCTCTTTTCATTGTTGCTGATCTCAGCCCATCTCACCTCGCACTGCCCACATGACCCCTCGCACTGTTACTTCACTCTAGTTTAGCGCACACCCTGACTTTTATATGACAATTGCTCCTCTTCTAAAATTCACTGCCTAATATTAGATACGTATCGTATATGTATAATATACATTCTTTCTCAAATATTAGACTAAAAAACAGAAAAAACAACCCAGTTATCTAGTTCTAAGTTTTATTGTACCTTTAGTTACATTCTAATATCTGCGCTGTGAATAAAACTTAGTACAATAAAACGTACTACTTTATTTAATGTCTGCTTTTGCCTATAATTCGTTAAAATCTATATAAAAAGTAACCAGTTATAGCAATCAGATAATCGATGGAAAGAAATAGTAGAATAAATTCTCTATCCCATCACAGGAACACGTGTATACGTCGATATAATAAAAGCCCAAGGGTTCCTCCGCGGAGGGTGACGTCGTAAAACCTCTCGGGGAAAAAAATAATACATTTCTCAGAAAGGACTAATAAAATTCACGAAGGAGGGTGTTGCTAGGAGATGCCCTTCGAAGTGAGATACGAATCAAAAGTGCATAAAGTACAAAGATAAAAGTACAATTGAAACGGTCCGACCTTTTCCCCTGCTACGGCCCGACGCGACACGACATCAGCGAACTAGCAACGATAAAAAAATTGTTTTTATTACAAATTGCTTTTACTTCATTTCGATTTACTATCCTAGAGGATGTTATATACTAATTGGTAATTCGATAGGGATATCATTATCGCTCGAAACTAATCTTTTTCTGTGCCATCGAATTTAGTTCCTTTATATTTCTTATAATTATCTATACTAATATTGTAGTAAGGTAAGTAAGTATTCATTATAGGTAAAGTATGTGAGTTTGGTTTTTTCGGGGTAATTCTCTGTTACTACTGATCTGATTTTAGAAATGCTTTCACTGTTAGAAAAGTCTATTATTCCTGAGTTCTATAGATTTATTTTAGTAAATATATATATCCAATAATTAATCATAATAAATGTAATTAAAATCGGGAAAAAATCTATAATATGGCTTACACTGCTTGACCGTTGCTTGAATAACGTTAAAATATATTACTCGCATGTATAATTAACATATTTAAGTTGAAAAATCAATCGTTAGACGCCTGTCGGGTCCCATAGCCACGGTAGTGTTCCAGCTTTTTATCTAAACCTAATATGTTACCTTCGACAATAGTTAAAACTCAACGTCAAAACAGACTGGTCAAAAAACGCTAACTAATGGTAACCACATTAGAATCCAAACACAGCGGTGATCATCGTGGGATCAAGCAATCTTTCAGACCAATCATCACAAGAGACGCGAGAGATACCAGCTATCAAATATGGTCAAACTTGTTACTTTTAAAGAAGATGCCTTACAATGTGTACATGTGACCTGTGGGCGATTCTCTAATATATAATTATCTAATATAATTTTACACCTAATATAATTTTTATTAGTAATGAGAAATCATAAATGAATATTCAATGCGAGCATCGCCGCGTATGCGCGTTGTTATCATGCACTCGCGACAAGAGGGCCGGCGCCGGCCGCTCTGCGACGATGCGCCGAAGCACCTCAAGTATTTAGCCACGCAACGCCTACGCGACACCCGTGTCGCCCGGTCGCACCTTCCATAATTAATTTTAGTTACATCTACCTGTTACAAGTTATTTTTTGTTATTACTTATTAATAAATATTTATTATAATACTAGCGGGCACGGCAGACGTTGGTCCGTTTTACCTGATTAAAAAAAATCCTTGACAAATAATATACCAAAACGTTCTTCATGGATCACTTTATCCACTGGTGAAAACCGCATTCAGATCCGTTATGTAGTTTTTGAGTTTATCGCGAACAGACAGAGAGACAGCCGCAGTAGGGGACTTTGTTTTATACTATGTAATAATGAATGACGATACAATAATAATAAATTATTATTAATAAATAACTATATGACCTTTCAACTATTTTACTAAGGTTTATTAAAATTAAATTACTATGAATTAATAAAGCAAAAATTGTATAATATTGAATGTGATGATAAATCAGCGGTGAGCGTTTTCGAATTTTGCGTCGTTGACATAGCTTTATCTTCATTAAGTCAGGGCAATCGGTGAAGGAACACATCTACTATTCTCAAATTGTAAAAGTATGTTGCCGTAGAGAACTAGTTAGTGCCTGTAAGTTTATCGTGTTTACCATCGTAGACCACATGCTATTTAACATCAATTGAGATTGTGGTCAAACGCTAAAACCTATGGAGTATAAAAACAAATATTTATCGTAAAAGTTAAGAAAATATACAATTAGGTACATAAAAGCACATTCACGATGAAATTTATACCAATTATTATAGTCAGAGCAGCTGATGCTCAGACAGAACGAACTAACTGCGGTTTAATCTAGGGCTGTCGGGTTAAAATCTCACCCGTTTCAATAATTATGAAAAAAGTAATTGGATAAATCTGTTTCTATTTTCCGTTGTTCTGAATCGTGCCAAAAGATTATTACCCGACTGTTTAAAAGGAGGGTAATGTTTTTCCGAGTGTATATTTATTTGGCAGGCTTTGTAGTATTTGTTAAGATATTTGGTTTTAAGACGGAGGTTCGTTTGAATAGTATGGTAGTAGGTAGTTGAACTTTTCTGGGTAATACTCCGTTCGACACACGACTCGCACGCACTGTTACTTCCTACTTTAGCGTACTTCACTTTATATGATAATTGTTTCGCTCCTATTGGTCATAAGATGATATTACATAGACTATAACATTCACCATTAAATGGGCCTTTAAGTACAAAATTGATATTTCAAATATGACTGATAGTTCTAAAATGAGTGTCTATAAACATACAATCTCTTGAACTTTATAATATTAATTAAGTTGACAAATTTAAGTTCGTTGAAATATAATTAATTCAAGAAAAAATAAAATTTACTTTAAAAACTATATTTATTTAAATACAAATGTGAAAAAAATAACTTCATTTAACTGTGTGATTGAAAGAAATATTGAAGAACTAGCTAATGCCTTCATCTACGTTTTTCAATATATCCGTGCGAATGTGACTGAACTCCTCCTAAACGACAAATTTTAATGAAATTTTTGTGTGTGTTTAGGTGGATTCAAGAATGGTTTAGATTCAATTGAACCCGGTAGGTGGCGCTGCAGTTGACTTTTAGGATTTTCTTTTATTATCAAGGCACGACAACGTCCGCCAGGCCCGCTGGTACTATATATAAAGAAGAAAAATCATCAAAAATATTGAAGGCAAAAACATACTATTTTACAAAATGTATTTAGTCTTTTGTAGCGCTTATAAAAATCGTATTTTTCTTAAAACTTTATATGAAATAAAGATATTCTGATATATTTTTTGAAGTGAAAACTTCTGTAGGCGCGTTATGCGGTACATTTGGCAGGAGATAAATTTATAATTTTGCATCAACATGCTATGCCGTATTGATATATATCAATATGTAATATTGATATCGTGTAGCTCATCATACGTTTGACTGATTAATAGACTTTATAATTACTATATAATTATTGCTCCGAGTGCCAATATCTATGAAAACCACACTAATCTTAATAATTTCAATATTGTCATTATAATTAATATTAAAATTCAAAAGAGAACACATCTATTTCATTGTTTTGAGGTTCACTACCGTTGGCAGTCCTTATGACTGCCTCGAGTTTTATATAAGGACCAAATGTCTGAGAAGTAACACGAAACAAAATTTATCGAAATCCATTCGGTACTTTTTAGGTGATGCGCGCATAACGGTCGCGGCAGATCTATATCAGTTTAGCTTGAACCTTGACAACCCTAGAGCTTTTATTATCAAATTTTTAGGTCACTCCAACAGTCATAATTAAAGCCGGGTAATCAAATTGCATGCATGAGACGGTCCGAACAGCATTTCCATGTCGCAATCGAGAGCACCGCTCGTTTTTATTAGATTAATTATATTTCACGAGTAACGAATGGAGTTTTACAATTTCATTACCGAATTCCGGGAAACAGTATGTTTTCACAACGTCAATCGACTTGCTTTAAACGTATTTCCTTGTATAATCTGACTATATTGGATTTGACTACTTCGAGGGAATTGCTTAACCTAACGTAAGTAACCTAACCTACTAGTGAATATTTCTAATTAGCTCTATGTTATCTTTTTTTATGCTAAAGAGCAGCAAACAGCCAGACGACCTTTTTAATGGCAAATGATTACCGTCACCTATGGACACCTGCAATACCAGGCGTACCGCTATTTCGTTGACAGCCTTGAAGAGTGTTGTATATTGTATGTGATATTTATTGTATTGTGAATTGTGTATTAAAGGTTGTTGATATCCTTAGAAATAAATAAATATATTATAGTTTCAATATATAATCTTAGGCCTCGTACGAAAAATTCCACTATTATCAGTAAAGAGTTAGCATTTTTAGTAGGTGGTAGAGCCACGCTGAAGGTATTACTGATTTCAGCATGAATGGGTCGGCTTGCTCGGGGTACTACCACCTTCTCATAGAAAACCAACGTGAAGTAACAGTGCTTGCATTGTTGTCTTTCGTTCGGTCAGTGAGAGCGCCGAGGTTCACCTCTCCCCCTTCCCTCCCTCCCTTTCCCCCAAACACAGGTTTGCAACGCACTTTTTTTTTTTTTTTTTTTTTTATTGTAGCTCGGCAAAGTGACTGTACTGTGCCTGATGGTAAGCACAGTACAATCCAAAAACAATGGCGACCACCGAAAGACATACTATCTATCGCCGATCGCCGCTGTCATGCCGGCCTGAAAGCGACCCAGTCAGGGACAGCCCCCCCCCCCTGGTTGCTGGATATACACCGGCTGAACCCGGAACGCGTCACGCCCAAACGTGTCACTATGGCGGGTGTTCCACCTGGTGTACGGTGGTCGCGATCCAGTCGGGTACAGACACCCTACCACCCCCCCTAGTGTAGTTAGTGTCTATGGACGGTGGTGATCACTTAACATCAGGTAACCCACCTGTTCATTTGCCTGCTATGACATAAAAAGAACTAAAAAATATCTAGAACATTCTTGAATCCTCCAAAAACATGTCCGGAATATGCACACAGAGAAACAGTATCACTTTGATTTTAGTAAATATTCAGACTTTAATGACATTCTTAATATTTCTACCCCTTGTATTTAACAGATACATAAATGATGATTGCGCTGCAGATGACATTTGACTGAGTAGTTTAAGCGCTTGCACTAAAAGCCCGGTGCAGCTGTGGAACCCCTGAGTAGGAAAAAAATAGCGATGGCAGTTCTATACTAGACATTGGCGCAAATAGAGTAAGATGCATATTTGAGTTCGTGAGACACAACATGCTGGTATTTATGCTTGACTAATTCATATATGTATGAATAGCTTAGCTAGTTTATCTAAGTAAGATTCGCGATATTGCATCCAAGACAACAGCCCAAGCCGAAATCCGTCTACTTAAGCTTCCTTGAGCTAGTTGCCAAGCGGCTAAAGCAATGAAGGCCCGTCAGGCCAACAGCGTATAGTCACTTATATACGTATGGTGTACTTGGTTTTTGTTCTGACATGTCGGAGAGAATTGAGACGTTCGGCTAAAATCAGCTTGCTTCGGTTTTATATAGCCGCTTTCTTTGTTTAACGCAGTTTTCTTTCTGCGATAATAAGAACGTTTCACAAAACCGTAGCAAGCACTTCTTAGACGTCTCTTTGTTGTCCCAGCGCTGCCTGGTACTGTACCATAGAATATTGTACAGACCATTTTCTTTGTAATAATTAGTTGTCATTAGTGTAATAATTTGTTAAAAAACAGCCTTGCATTATCCACGAGTAGAAGAATATGCAATAAGAAGAACATATGTCATATGAAATTTCCAATATGACGAAGCTTTGTGAATAGACAGCTTTGTCCAGTGATGCGACATTTATAAGCTGGCATCATTATTATATAGTCTAAATCCTTTGTGAAATATTCACATGCGTGGGAAGCGTGAGTGTCGCGGGGGCGGAATCCGCGTGAAACACTTCGACCCAACTACAATACTTTATTTACATAAGCCTGCAGCCTTTACTCGGCTGTTCTATATTCCTCGCTTCAAGGCTGTTCGTAAGCTTGTCATATTAAACGTTTATTTTCCCAACCTGTACTTTAATTATAAATTAAGCCAATTTTATTTACTTACCTAATGATGGCGAAATATGTCGACTTTGTAATATCGATCTGTTGTAAGAAAGTTGAAATCTTTGAAGTTCGAAATTTACTTTAAAATAAAATTAAATAATATATCTGTGAAAGATAATTTAAAACAGGTAAAGATTTCAGTAGTGGGCCACATGGGCAATTTAAAATTAAAAAAAAATTCTAAAACTGAGATAAACATGTAGCATCAATTAAATAGCTAAACCATTTTTATGAGAATAAAGTTGCAGACTCGAGCTATAGTATGAAATCTATGAAATACTTTACTTGAGTAAAATATAACAATAAACTATAATTAACATCAATAGGAATAAAAACATTATAACTAGATCTTAAACACGATAAAGCGTAGTTATTCAATTTAAGCAAATTATACAACAATTTAATATAATAATTACATAATAATATATAGCATACAATATTAATGCTATGTATTTATTGCCTTTTAGAATAATAATAATGATCTATTATTATTTAAATATTTATTTAAGATAAAAAATACTAATAGAAAGTAGTTAGAAAATAAAATTAGTATTTTAACCTTCATACACCTTTTAAAACATTCCGTTATTTTATTTTTTTGTATAGATTAAAGTCAAAATACCAAATAGTTATTTAGTACGGATCAATAATAGTTAATCAATAGTACGGACACTAACTTATTAGTAATAATACCAGTGGCATAAACCGGTTCCTTAATTAATGGCACAGCAACATAAAGTGTCATCCTGAATAAAATATAGGTATTCGTCTACCTCTAAAAGTAATTTAACAGAAATTATTCCTAACTCCTTCCGCTCACCGAATGTTCTTTAAAGAAAAGAAAGGACATCTTCCTTCCTTTAACTTGACGTCGAATAAAATTATTACCGGTCTGTACAGAATAAAGTAAAACAGATGGTTTTATTAAATATATATTTAAACAAAATAGCTAAAGTAATAATAATAAAAGTGAGCCGTCACGGGACGCCTGGCAGATGTGAAACATCGAAATTGTTCGAATCGAACGAATCTCAAATTCTCGAATTCTCAAATTACACTACCTATAGGTATGCAAGCTCAGTGTGGCAAGAGAGATTACGCACAGTCGCTTGCGCATGGCATCGCGTCGTCACGTCTCACACACACCACGGCCTGTGTCGCCACGGTATCGCCACGCCAACAATCAGGTTTACCCTCGTCTAGAGATGTTTCACATCAAAATAATGAAATTTGTGCCGTGAATAGAGAGTGTAGCAGTTTGTTTGTGGGAAGAAAATAGTTCTAATACAATGTTAGTACATGGTTTTTCTTAAACTGTCTTATATTCTTTATTAGCAAATTATCATGTCTATAAACTATTTACTATGGAGGTCTAAGATTATATTTAAACGATGATGACATCTGGAAATGAAGCGAATCTCTATGCATACAGAAAAACAGAATGTAACTATTTATGTTTGTAAGAATGTAAAAATATGTATCATGAAAAGATAAACTAGATCGAGTTTCTTGCCGTTTCTTCTTACTGGGTTATTTTTCCGAGCCGATGGTAGCTTTCACGTTCATAAACGTCTTCTCAGGGCCTAAATTGAATAAACTATTTTGGATTTGATTTGATTTAAAACTGTGAGCGATATTCATAGCGGTGTTAATGATCCGAATTAAATTAAGGACAGATATTTTAAGTGGCTTCCTTTTATCATAACTAAAATTTACCAATCTTGTTTGAATGAATTTCGTTAAAGTAGCATTACAGCTTACAGGGTTACTTCATCTCTAATGTGTTTGATTTCCTAATGTCTTTAATTATTGCTTTTGTCTTTAGTAATTGTATTATTATTTTCAGGAAAAAGATAAAAACGCGTGGGCTTATAACGTTTATTTGGACTGTAGATCGAAAATACTTACGCTGTTATTTTTCAATAAGATTGGGCTTCGCAACACGCATTGGCATGTAAACCGTTATATCTGTGTCCAATTAATTGTGATAGCCCTGAAGAAAGTCGTTGCACTTTTGATTGGTTACAAAAAGTTATAATTATAAGTTTGTTAGTTTGCTCTTCAAAAAGAGATTAAAATGCGCTCTTCAAGGTTTGCCCCACAACGGTGTTGCCCCTAGTGTTGCAGTTATTCATGAGTGACGGTAAGCCTTTAACTTCAGATGGGCCGTCTGCCAGTATGCCTCCCTTTGATACAAAAAAAGACGCCATAGTTACGGTTATGATCCTCTGGTAGTTATGGTCATCTGCACCATAAGATGAAATGCAAACATACATGATCTATTGCAATTATGAAAAAAAAAACGAATCTAATGTCACTTGGAATGAACGTTCTCTTTTTACTTGTATTGTGTCGCATCGACGCGCCCTCTTGCTAGTAACATGTAAAGCTGTAAAGTCGTAAAACGCTTAATCACCATAGGCTCATTTTGGTTTGCTGGACTTTAATTAATCTGTTTCGGTTTTTTTTTTGGCAACCAATTTTCTAAATTATTACTGCCATTGTCGAGTAGATAATTATATTACAAGTTTCTTGCGATCCTTTCAATAACTTTCCAGGGAGTTTTTGTGGCATCTCAGAATCCATGCTCCGTGTTATTATTTCCTATCCACTTCGCTTATGAAAAATAACCAAACTATATTACATAAAACGCTACCAATATTACAAAATCTAGACTCAAATAACACAAGATTATCAATAAAATATAAAATCCACTACATAACATTCCAAGATCTCGCAAAAAAACACTAGTTTTCAAGTTAAAACCATACTAACACACAAATAAAAAGAGGATAACCGAATTTTAGATTTTCTTCCAATTACTATTGTTTCAGAAAATAAAATCGAGTCATAAGGACTGTCGATAGAAGTGAAAACTCAAAACAGTGGAATAACTGTGTTCTTTTTGATATTTAAATCAACTGTAGTCTGAATGATTTAAATTCCATAATTTGTTAATTTAAAATATTAATTAATTTAAGACATAGGTCTGGTTTTCACATCTATTGGCATTCCGAACAACAATTATATACATGTTATACAGTTTATCAATAAATCAAACATCTGACAGGCTGCACAGGCTTAATGCAAAATGTTAGTATTAGATCTGCCCAGGTCGCTATGCGTCACTAGCCTAATGTAAGCCGTGCAATCGCAATACGGCCAGTCACGCTTTCTAGTATATCATGATGCAAAATTAAAAATGTATCTCTTGTCGAAAATACCGCGCAATGCGCCTAAGGAAGTTTTCACTACAAAAACATTTGGTTGATAGATGTTTCACATGAATGCAGAAAGCAAGAAATATATAAAAGGTAAAAAGGTCGAGTCACGTACGAAGAATCTATAAGGCGCGTTAGTCCCGCTTCCTTAATTTACGATAAATGGGCAAATTAACTAGACACCCAAAAAGCAACATTTCTACGATACTTTAGTAAATAGAATAAATTAACTTTGTTTAAATATAATTACATTGCGATTAGACCTTGCGCTTAAATGTAATTAGTATTCACAAGATAATAAATAAAGTCCTAAACACCTAAGTTAGTGTTTCAAGATCATGGGTCTATACTTGTATACCTAATTTTATAAGGCTGAAGAGTTTCTTTTGTTTGAACGCGCTAATCTCAGGAACTACTGATCCAATTTGAAAAATTCTTTCAGTGTTAGATAACTCATTTATCGAAGAAGGCTATAGAATATATCACCGTGCTTTTATCAATAGGAGCGGAGGACCATTGAAGAATGTCTCAAAGTCAGGGTTAACGTATTTATTTTTAAAAAATATTTTCACCTACGTAAACGAAGAAAGTTAGCGTTAGCCCAAAGTAACTATTTCACGCGGACGAAGTCGCGAGCAGAAGCTAGTAAAATATAAAATCGAGTACATGACATTCCAATATCTCGCGGAAAACTCAACAGACAGTGTTATTGATTCAATTCTAACCAGTAATTTTTGCAAATCTACACGAATTTTGAAAATCCATTCGCAAATATTTAGATAGATATTCCTCCGTTCTTAACGACCCGTCCACTAGGAATTTCTTATAACTTTGCATAGTCTGCAAAGTTTGTAACAATCTTCACTCGTCTCTAGAATACCATTGAAGTTTTCTACATTAAAACTATCAACACATCTCAACAAGGAACACTTGAAATAATTTAATATAATTTAGTTTCAATTTTGTTACTATTTCTTAGAACATGAGATATATTATATCACAAATGTTTAGAGAATACCATATTCCCTTGCTTTTTAGGTAAATCCGTTCATTATATATATAAAATATATGTAAAACTTAGAAGATATCTATATAAATAAAATTATAGTGGTCTGCCATTATGCGCGTATCACGCAAAAACTATTGGACAGATTTCGTACAATTTCTATTAGTTTTACTTATGGGGAAGGACCCATGTGATATAAGATAGATAGATAAAGTTTGAAAAAATACACTTAAAGTGTTAAAGTCTTTAAAGTTTTAAGAAACTACGATTTTATATAAGCACTAAGCGTTTGGCAATGTGTTTTCTTGTCGTAGAGTGAAGTAATTCGCATACATACGAGTGGATGGGTCGACATGAACATAAAACATTTTGTAAACGAAGTAAATTTTTGCTTTCAGTTTTTCTTCTATACATAGAATATATTGTTAACAACGAATTGTTTTAACCGTAATTGTTTATAACGGAGACAAATTCGGGGGTATCAGCTAGTCATGAATAAACTTTATCTGTCAAGGGAGAGTTATGAAGCATTATTGATGAACCAAGTCACATATATCTCATAGTACGTGACCAATGACCACATTTATACGAATTATTCGGACTCTTTTGACTCCACTAGTATCCTCTTGCCATTTGGTCTACGATTATATTATTATGATTGGTAAAAGTCGTGATGGTCTGGATGGCTGAAGGAAAACATCGTGAGGAAACTTAAACCTCAGAAATGTTCTTGTAGTACTACTGTATGTAGGAAAACATAGAACTGTGGACATATCAGAGTTTGAAATCACTAATTCGTCGTAGGCTGGCGCGGTGATTATACTCATACTTCGGAAAGAGGCCTATGGCCCTGCATCTTAAAGGCTGATGATGATGATGATGAATTTATGCCACTCCTTTATCTTTGAGTAACTCTTAACGATTTATATAGTACACGCTGAGATACTTCTCAGACGGTAGATTTTTTTCCAATTTACTACACTTTGTTATATTTTATTTAATTTAAATAATTTACAAGTTATATATACCTTACATGTTATTTTAACCTATAACCTATATTGGTATACATTTTCATCAGAATCCGTCCAGTAACATTTAAAGAAATAATAAACAAACATCCATTCGTTTTCACAACCTTTCTGGTTTGTAATATTCATTACATATAAGTGCGTTACACTCTTGAAAAGTTGGGGCTTGTTGTCAGTTCAAAATAAACTTATTTTTTAAGTAATTTGCTAGACCATATAGCGAATTCTTTCAAAATATAACGAAGTTTAAAGACTTTTAATTTTTTTTTGTGGTTTTATAAAACAATGATGCAAGTAAAATTTAACTGAACATTTTCGGAAATTATTCGAATTAGGGTATAAATTTGCGTTTTTAATCTTAACTTAATAATTGTAACATGGGAATGATAATAGGGAATCAATAGTAGACAAAACATACAAGTATAAATTTTAAATTCAATCTGCGTAGTAGAATATGGAACACATAATAAATGCAATCATTGAGATAATACACATATTGGCCTTGGTTGCGCTGCCGAATGCTTTTTCCCCTATTCCGCGACAGCGCGCCAACTGTAATGCGACATGCGATAGATGGAAGAGAAATTTCGAGGCGATAGAAAAAAGTTTCATTTTCAAAAGAATTATTCTATTTCAACACAACCACAAAGCTATGGAATACTATCATCATTCGATTTGAAGCCTATTTATTACTTTAGCCTTGAGCCCAATATATTTTAATAAATTCCAAAAGATATTACACGCGAGGAACATAGAGTATCAAAGCATTCAAGAATAAATGAATGGAATCCCTATAATTTCGAGCAATTTTGTTCCACGCATTTTACCTCCAATGTGAATATAAGTAAATATATTAATATCTGTGCATATTAAAATGTACGTTTAAAAGCTTTACAAAATTTTCAAATTTCAGAAATACAAGTTTATAGCCGCGGCTTTGTTCTCACTGAAGCTACTGGTTACTTTTATCAATTTTAAGACATTTCTGTCGAATCTATCATTAATGTTTCAACTCTATGGAAAATCATAATGTCATAAACAATATATATAATTACAAAGAGTCCTCTGTAACTAACTCATCAAAATTGGGTCAGTTGTTTTTTTTTACATGTTTTATTTACACGTACAAATTTTGGTTCCTTATAGTATCCTTACTTCCTCACTAATAAAGACGAATGTTGGTTTGTTTGTCACGCTTTCAAGCCTTAACTACTGACCCGATCATCATGAGATTTTGTATAAACGTTGTCACGAGTACAGAAAAGGATACGGGACACGTTTCATTCAGAAAGAAGATCTAACAATAAATAATATCTGATTGAATATAGTTCCAATTTTTAAAGTGAAACGTTTTTCTTCCTATCGTCCACATTTTTTTCGTCCATCTATCGCATGTCACATTACAGCCGGCCGCGAAGTAGGGGTAAAGTGTAAGACGCGCGTCACAGCAGCCAAGGCCAATATGGCGGCACCCATGGCTCGCATCAGCTAACCGTGTAACATTTATATTCTCACTTATCGGTGTAAATGCTCCTTGGTATAATGATTCAATGATATAAATAAATATTGTGCTAAGTTTTAATCATGCGTCTATCATATGGATGATTGTATTTATTATGTATTTCGTACTCTAATACGCAGATTGTAATTAAAATATATAGTTGGATATCTTGTCTACTATTGATTTCTCTTTACCATTCCCATTTTCCTATTGTTAAGTTAAGATTTAAAACGCGATTTTAATACTCTAAATCGATCAATTTTTTAAAACCTGCAATCCGAAAAAAAGTTTCAATTGCGTCGTGGTTTCATAAAACAACAAAATTTTTCTATCTATAATTTTATTTGTAAAGTTCGTAAAGGTCACTTTTCATCAAATGAAATCAATCATATTCTTTCAAATTAAATATTTGAAAACTTTTCAAATCTAAACGTCATTTATACTTCAATGAAATTGGATGTCGATAGTTCAATTTCGACGTGAGAGCGTTGCCCGGAGAGTCTGCAAGTACTAAGTCTTTACAGTTCGGAGTTACCTAAGAATTTGTTAATCTCCAGATCCTAGGGTTTCTTCGCGATTAATCCTGTCTACATAATTTATTTTCTTTTACTTCACTCAACAACTTAGCCTGTGCGACATTTAATAATTATTTTAGAGGGATATTTGGGCGGGACCTTAGTACATGTAATGGCTTTTATATTTAGGGGACTTTGTACCGCCCTCATAGTAAAAAAGCTAGACAAATTATATACATAAACCTTCCTCGTGAATCACTTTATCTACTGGTGAAAACTGCATGAAAATCCGTTCAGTAATTTTTGAGTGTATCGTGAACAAATCCGTCTTGTTAGAACATACCAGGGCGTTTATGTGACAAATCGGAATCCATGCTCCGTGGTATTATTTGCCATCCACTTCACTGGCGCTCAATAACTAAGATGTATTACGTAAAACACCGCCAACATTACAAAATATAGAGTCAAAAAACACAAGATTATGAATAAAATGTAAAATCCACTACATGACATTCCGAGACCCTGCCAAAAACATTCTTGTCTGAGAGTTATCGATTTTGATACAGCACGATATATTTTTTTTTCTTACGGCAACCCTAATGCAAATAAAGACGGTTATATTTACACGAGAACCACAGGCCCGGTCTAAGATTGTTCGATATTGTTTTACGACTCTTGCAATCCGGCTGAAGCCGGTTAGATCTAGATATATAAGACTATCATATTTCTCGCTATCAAATCATGATAGATCAGATATTTTCCTGAGAATGTTCCTATATAATACAGATTACGAAACATAAAAAGGGCTACAATTCGCATCAGTGACCATTCTGCCTTTCAACCAATATGTCCTCTACATTACCATATATTTGTACAAAATTATTACGTTGCATTTAATGGTAAATAAAGTAAGACTTGAGAAAAGTAATGGTCGTTGATAGATCATGGTTTTTTATATTTTATAGGTTTTAGTATTTGACAAATGACAATGTGCTCTAAGAAGGAAAACACGCTAAATCTAGAGGAATTGGCTCTCAAGAACAACTGCCGGAGTACACACATAAGTGCTTGAGGACATATTTTCGATTTGAAAGTGGCAGGCTTAGAAAGGTTTTATCGTAAGTTCCTCTATTGCAAGGATTCGAACTTATGTAGTAGTATTGCCAAAAGTCGGTCTTAGTTTTGTAGTCTTGATCTTGTTCCTGCATTTTTGCAAGACCAAGACCGTCGAATTTTAGGTAGTCTAAAACCAAAACTGATCGTGGCAAGCCATGCGCAAGACAAAGACTCTTGCAGTATTGCAATAAAGTTAGTTTCGAGCATTATTGAAGATCTGATTTATATACCGATATAGCTACACTTTCTCCAGTATGGTATTAAAATCACGATTCTTTCGTACCAATAAAAAACAATTTTAACTAATAAATTTATACAAACAAACAAGGATGAGTTATGGTTTATTTAGCAAAGTTTAAAAGTAACATAATAGTTACAATGTAGTAACAGATGTTACGCGATATTTTATTTAACTATCGGTCGGCTAGCGATTATGATTGTTAATTTATTAATTTACTGACAAAGACGTCTCTTTATTGATAGACTATGCGACACGTGTATCACAGCATTGACTATGCTGTTTGATTGTTGCCGCTGAATGTTCGCCGATATTACAAAAAAATAGTTTCACGGTGTTTAGAACAGACGCGAATACAAATTATAATACCGCCATAAAGAATATTGTAATAGTAATAATAGGTATATATTATAATCATTTATTGTGAAAATCGTATATGAGTTTATTTGTTACGCTTTCCACCGTAGTTACTTAACCAATCATCACGAAATTTTGCCTATATAAAAAGAAAAATACAATAGCGTCACCTAGCGGAAAATTATAAAAAAATGCATCGAATAAAACCGTTCGCCATACTAAGAAATAAAAAATTTTTGAGGGGAGAGTCTGAAGTATTAAGGTAGATAAGGGGGGGGACCCAAAATCCCCCCCAAAAAAAACTCAGGTGTGTCAACTTTTATAATAATTGGTCTAATATATCGCAGCAACCATTTTAATGACGTGATAACGTCTTATAAATCAATGAACGCCAGCTGCACGAATTGTAAATCATGACTCATTGTCACGTTCCGCCTAAACACTCGGTGCAAGCGAGAGCGCGGAACAAGTGATAAAGAGGCGTGATAAGCCTAAGCATTCGACTTGTGACGCATCTATCTCTCTTCCACTCCATCGGCCGATGCGTCTTTTCTTATGACATTATCAAGTAAAATTATCGTCCGTAAACCGACTTTACAGACAACCAATTTTTTTAAATATAGCGATTGCTATATTAATTGTTTATTTTAAATTGTACGATCATGACCACAATAAAATGAATAAAATCCCTAAGGCTATGTCCACATGACAAGCGCTTAACGCACGTGGAACGCGCGCAAAAGTTTTTGTATAGTGTTCACATGGTGGACGCTTTTTAGGCGTTGAACGTGCATTGCCGCAGCCGTCCTGGTTCAGTTTCTTCTACATTTGTCCGTTATCCGCGTCAAAAGCGTGCTCATGCGAACGGTAATATAGAAAACCAATGATTTCAAATCGCGCGTTGACACGTACACGTTGGCATGTGTACGGCCTGAATAAAATGTTTATAGTTGTAAACTCGCATTATCAAAACGCGTGTTAAGCGCTTGTCATGTGAACGTAGCCTTATTCAAAACTGATACGAAATTTATTGCAGTAATTTAAGTTCAAAATATATCTATTTTATATAACTCAAATCAAATTCAATCGAACAGCCAGACAGCTACTGATTTAGAATGTGAATTATATGAGTAATAACATTCTACAAAGCTCACAATATTCTTATTTTTTTTGTTAGTTTGAACTCACTAACCTTCACAAATAGGAGTAAGCTTTGTAAAATTCTTTCCGCATCTTGTAGAATATTTATTGGGGTAGATTATAAGCTATCTAGTACAAACCCGCAACCTGTACAAATGTAGCAAACGTCATATAAAGTGTAGGTCAAGAAGAGTGCTAAGTGAGACATAAGTAAGTAATGGTACACGGTCGTCAATCACGGCAGAGGTGAATAGGGACTGAGTGCAGTTTAACCGCCCAAATAGGATCACGCATTACTGAGAAGGGCCGAACTGTGAACGCCTATGTCGGTGTTTTACACAAGTAGTAAATCATCGTCGTATTTTTGTAAGCTTAAGAAACTGCTCTGATATATTTTTTTTATTTATAAATTAAACTCGTTGCACTGTTAATTAAGTATACGATGCCTTTGCAGTATTACTAGCTTTCTCTCACGGCTTCGCTCGCTTAAACGTTAATTTGAGATATCCGTGGGTACTGTACTCTTTTACTTGATAAAAGGTACTCTGTAACCTTTTTTGTATTCCTCCCGAATGTGACTATATTTGTTTGTTGCGATCGATCGATCTTATCCATCACCATGAACTATTGTATGTACTTTTCATGAACAGAGTACTGTTTCCTGCCTAATAGGTGGAATCTATATTGATGTGAGCAAAACCACGGGCAAAATCTATTTCTTTATAAATCTATACATATAATAAGAATATAAATCTAACGTGTCTGTACCTTTTTGATTTTTGTAAAAAAAATTGTTGCAGATGTCTTGGAATAAGTAATTAAATACATTTCAATCATTTTTAAAAATCATTCGGTTCATCTGTCTGTTTGTTTGTTTGGACACACATCATTTTTAAAGTATTATGTTCACGATAAAACCTCACCTCAAAGAAAATCATAAAATACATCCTCGTGTAACATTTAGTTTTGGTTTTATTTAAAGCGGTTCACACTATCAAAAGTTATTATAATTTAATGACGACGCAACTTAAGTACGAGAGAAAAGTAGATAAGTAAATGAACCTAATACATTCATATGATTTTATTAGCCACTGTTTTTTTTTACAATAAGTCCCACGCGGACAGAGTCGCGGGCACAGCTAGTCTGTAATAGAAACACTTACACGTGATATGACGTGGAAATCAATATACAGTGAATTGAAAGCGAATTATATGGAAACTTCGTGAATTTATCGACTCGAGATTCCTAAAAATCGATTTAATGCCCCCTCATTCGCTAAGTGACACGCTACGTTCACACGCCGCAAACTCGGTCGCAATCCGAACCGTTCAAACATACCGAAGAGGCGCTGAGCGATTGTCACCATTACTCGACGGGGTTGCCAGCATTTGAAATTCAAATCCCATGTTTTTGTGTACACAGATTGCGATGTTTTCGTCTTTTCAATTACAATTCAGTAACGGCAGCTTTTTAACCGACTTCAAAAAAGGAGGAGGTTATCAATTCGTCTGTTTTTTTTTTTTTTTTTTTTGTTTGTTCTATACTTTGGCTGGATGCGTTGATTTTTTTTTTTTTGGAGTGGTCTTCCCGTGTGGTCATTTTAATTTGGTCAGTTCCGACAACGGCATCAGTGAAACGTTAGTTTTAAATTTGCATTAGGTATGTACACGACAAATAGACGAATACTAATCGCTCCGTTTCGATGATTATTTTTTATTGGAAAGGCGACTTAAGGGTAGTTTGATGAAAGTTTGGTTAGGTTTGATTATGGGATCCGTGACAAAGTAAGAAAATGAAACCGTTAGTTTTAAATTTGCATTAAGTATGTACACGACAAATAGACGAATACTAATCGCTCGTTTTGGATGTTATTTTTTATTGGAAAGGCGTCTTAAGGGTAGTTTGCTGAGAGTTTGGTTAGGTTTGATTATGGGATCCGTGAAAAGTAAGAAAATTTCAAGAAACGAGCCTACTCCTTTCTTAAGGGCCGGCAACGCATTGTGTTTCCTCTCGTGTCGCAGGTGTCCATGGGCGGCCGTGATCACTTCATAGGTGACCCGTATGTTGTTTGCCACAATATTATAAAAAACTGTTATTTTAGGAGCCTATTGTGCTTTGTTCGTGGCTGTGTTGCAACATGACGCAAGCATTGTAATTACATTATTAAGGTGTATTATGTGTGAAGCGATGGTAGCCGAGTTGGTGGTAGAAACTTCGCGGATTATTGATAAGGTTGCGTTCGTACAAATGTTACTTTTGTACATTGACTGTCCATCCGAAAAATGCACATATTTTATTCTTAGGGGGGAGTTGCGGGCACTGCTGTAAAATTTTTGTCATAAAAATGGAAAAATAAGTAATTTAAAAAAGTTTCGCTTCAATATAATAAAAACATAAGGCACTAAAAAGCGGAAAATAAATAGTTTTAAATTAACAAATTAAATAAAAATAGAATATGTGTGCTACCTAGAGATGTATTGGAAGTCGGTGCGAACCGAAAATATATCATTACATAGGTACAAAGTTTAAGTCGTCTCTGTAATACATTTCTACCTGGAACAAATTTGAAATTTCGGTTGGCACCGACTTCCAATACATCTCTAGGTAGCACACATATTCATATGTTTTATTTAATTTGGTTAATTTGATAAACTATTTATTTTCCGCTTTTTAGTGCCTTATGGGTTTTTGATTGATATTGAAGTCGGTTAATACTTTTTTTTGAAAATTTACTTTATTTTATAGTATTTTCGTGCGTGTTCGGACGCGTCGATGGACGTAGGTTAGAATCTTAGCATCTGACTTGGAGCTTTCCATGAAGGAAAACATAGTAATGAAACTATATAATTATATGAAACTAGCATAGTAGTAGGGCCTTTTCTAAGTTCGGCTTTTCCACCTCAAGATAAAAATCTATCGTCAAGCGCCTATTGGTGTGTTCCGGCAGTTGCACTACAGAGCCAGCCCCCTCTAGGTTGAACGTGGTTATCGCTTAGATCGCATCATTATTTAACATCAGATAAGATTGTGATCAAATGCTAAAACTATAAAGTATAAAACAAACGGTTTGCTAGCGTTTTCCCGAGACTTCGCGCACGTTAATTTATAGAAAGATGTTTCCATATCCCTTTCGCCTTTTTTCTAAATGAAAGGTACCATATGTCCTTTTTTGCATTCTTCATAACGTGAATACAAAATATCATGATGATCCGTTGGGTAGTTAAGACGGGAAGTGTAACAAACAAACTAATATTAGCTACGATAGCTTTGCGCTTTGACCACAATCATACTTGATCTTAAGTGACGATGTGGTATAATATGATAATACATTATACTTAAAAGGAAATTGATTCTCAAGTACAGTTACCGGATCATAATTATAGCTGCTTGGGGACAAACTGTCGACATGAGAATGGGAAGTAATCAGGCAGGCATTAGAAAAACCCTACTTACTGCTTGTGGTTTCAACACCAAAAGCTCAGCCTTATTGGATTCAAACAAACGTTAATCAACACAGTATCGGAACTAGCTATCAATGAGCCATCATCGCTTCAAAGTAGCATAAGCCTTGGACAATTAAATTACTCATGGACATTTATCATCACAGAGGTGCATAATAAACAAGTATGAATTAATTAGTCGTCATTAACAAATGGTATATCCTACTCTTTATGAATATCGTGGTGGTCAAGTGGTTTGACTGATGAAATGTGAATTTGATGATCACATACACTTACTAATTTAAACAGGAAAACATCGTGAGGAAACTGGACCCGAGAAATGTTCTTGTAGTACCATCGTATGTAGGAAAATATAGAATTGTTGATTTCTCGGAGTTTAAAATCACTAATATGTCGTGACTATGTCCATATCTTATTTATGGAAGAGACCTATGGCCTCGCAGTGGGGCTTTTACAGGCTTATTGGCGTTAATGATATCATACTGCGAATAGTATTCTATAAATTTATACAATTTCTATTTTTTTATTGTACCACGGCAAAGTGATTGCGCTATACCTAATGGTAAGTACAGTACAATCCAAAAACAATGGCAACCACCGAGAGAGAAACTAGCCATCGCCGGTCGTCGCTGTCATGACGGCCTCCGTAAATGTCTCTTCACGTCACGTTGTATCCGTACAGACTCTTTATTAATATAAAAATAGGAATATAGTATTTTATGCTTACTTATATTTTCTGGCTTGAAAAAAATGTCAATAACAAATTTGTTAATTTCGAGAAGGTGGCAACCCCACATGTTATTCGGAACCGGATTTTAAGGCGTGGAGATAAATTTAACGGCGAACCCGAATACATTCGACTTGTATGTATGATATATTGATAGATGTGGAGGTTATGGACTTTCTTTATCCTTTAGTAGTCCAAGTGGGCTTCAAACAATAAGCTTCGATTAATCGACATGTAAGTACAACTGCTAGAGATAACGGTGTATTATATTTGTAACGTGTATTAACAATTCCTGACCAGAATTAAGGACAGAAAAAATTCACATGATTTGTAGGAAAAGTATTGAATGTGAATTAGAGAACTAAGCTCGAGGCAGTCATAAGGACTGTCGACAGAAGTGAAAACTGAAAAAAATTGAATAAATGTGTTTATTTTTAATTTTGAAACCAGTTATAGTCAATTATTTAGTTAAATTCAATAATTTGTATAATGAAATTACTAACATTGGTTTTCACATTTATTCGTACTCCTAGTAATAAATATATACATTTTTATACAGTTTACTAATTAATCATAAATATGATGGGATGCACAATCTCAAAACGAAATATAATATATTACAAAATATACACAGGCCGCTCTACTATGCGTCGTTCGTATGGCGTAAACTCAATTCGTCAACAGCATGTCGAGGTCGTCGGTGACGCGAACCTATTCAAATTGTTTTCTTAGTAAAAATCCCTCAAGAAGTTTTCACTTCAATAATATTTCGCATCTTAGTTGTCAGTCTGTGCGAATTAAAGTATGATCCGTTCAAACTCTCGTCTCATTTAGTCAACTTTTGTATATATAATTAACTGATTCCCGTACTTTTGTTCTTATAGAAATAGCTTTGTTCCTTCGTGATGACTGTGTTTAATTAGGATAACTAAACGCTGGCTCTTAAATTATAAATTGTATTTTTGGAACTACTCCTTAACACCTACCACACTTTTGAGGATTAAAAATTACATTTTTCAATTTTATAATCATTGCTTAAACGCTAGCGAAGAACGCAATGACATAGACAGTACTTCGAAAAGTCCTTTATATACTAGTAAACATCTCATTGCAATCGGTTCAGACGTTTACAAACTACATACCCTTAAATTTTACTCGTATATAAAAACTCTGGAATCGTCCGAACATACTTTGTATAAATAAAAGGTTTATTCAAATACCAATTTAGAATAAAGTATAAAAATATGCGATATCATTTCAGTGAGTATTATTCGCCAGTTTTTCTCTAAAATAATTGCATTTTTTAAATGACCGTAATTCATTTTGTTTTTATTACATATGTTTATAGACAATGTATCATAAAATTTGAATATATTTTAAATTTTCGTTGATTCAGTTCAATACTCCGAGATGGTATCAATTTTGTACAGCTATTATATAAAAAAAAGGTACGATAAATTGCAGGAGATTTAGAAGGTGTTCGTTTTTATACTATTGCGTATAAAAACCTAGTCTTGCCATAAATACTGAAACAAAGAAAAAAATATTTTCTATCGCAAATAACATTTATTACTTTTACAGTGTTTAATTTAATACATAAATATTAGTTTAATACATAAATATAAAACAATTTAAAATATAAAAAGCCTATTCGAAGTGGTCTCCATTGGCTGCAATACAGTCCTTTTAACGTTGAGGCCTGTTTACAATAGAAGCACGCACTCTTTCCATGGGAAAATTCTTCACTGCCGATCGTACGGATTGTTTTAGGGACTCCAAGTTATCATGGCGTTTAGAGCAAGCTGTACTCTCTAAAACTGACCATAAATCATAATTCAGCGGATTAAAATCGGGCCTAGACGACAGCCAGTCTTCAGCTCTGATGAAGTCCGAAACGTTCGTTTCCAACCAAGACTGCGTAGACCGAGCTTTATGACCTGGCACCGAGTCTTGCTGGAAGGACCATTCTTGGTTATTGAACATAGTGTTGTTAAGGGGCTACCTTCTCAAGAATGGTATTTTGATACACTTGTGCCGATGTTTAGATACATTTCTCAGAAAAGTATGGCTCAGTCACTCCTTCATAGCTAATACACCACCAAACCATCACTGAAATCGCCTAGTGCCCACGTTGCACTCTGTCGACTAACTGGGAAGCTTCCTTAGAGCTTTGAGTATAAATACGGTCATTTTGTTTGTTAAAATATTGCTCAATTGTAAAAATGTTCTCATCCGTAAACAAAATTTTACTGTGACCTCCCTTTGCGTACCGCTTCAGTAGTTGTTTCGATTTTACCAGCCTATAGTTTTTAAAATTATCAATTAAGAAATGACCAGTACGTCTCTTATAGGCTGCAAGTCCTAAGTTATCTTTTAAAATACGCGACATGGTTCTAGGTGCTATCTTCATGTCCCGAGATAAAATCTTTTGCTTTCGGACAGGATTTCTTCGAATTCTTTCCCTTACTGCTTTGACCACATTTTTTGTACGAATACTACGTGGACGGCCAGATCTTTTTCCGTCACAAACAGAGGAGGTCTCATTATAGCTATTAATAGCCCGGTAAACAAACATTTTACCAATACCAAGCGTATAAAGAGTTTTAAATACTGCGTTTGAGTCCATACCTACTTTGTGTAATGCAATCACAGCGATTCGGTTCTCTTTATCACCCCACTCCATTTTAATATCGCAAAATATTGTATAATGTATTGGCGCCAAAATGAGAAAACTCAACGAATAATCATATAAAAATGACAGATTCCAAATTCACATGTAATAATTGGTCTTTACCTATGAAATTGCCGTTCTGCAGTACTGGCCATTTCAAATCAAAATAATTTTTGTTTGGCTAAGAATTCTAATTTCAAACTAATTTTATTTTAAAAACATGGAATTCTTTTTCCAAAAGTAGTCATTTGTTTATTGATTAGTGTTACATTTTCATCGCATTTCAATCTTTTTTGTCATCATGGATACGTTAAAAATTCGAGTAATTATGGAATATGAGTACCGTCGTGGCAGCAACGCGGCACAAGCGGCACGCAACATCAACGACGTTTACGGAGCTAACACTACAAACCAATGCACCACCTGTTATTGGTTTGCTCGTTTCCGTTCTGGGAATTTCGACCTGAAAAATGAACCTCGCGGTCGTACGAAGACTTTGGTCGACAATGACGAATTAAAGGCGATTGTGGAAGCTGATGATACACAATCTACGGCTGAATTAGCAGCAGCTTTCGACTTTAGCGTCAAAACAATATTGGTCCATTTGCGTCAAATTGGCAAGGTAAAAAAGCTTGACAAATGGGTGCCCTACGAACTCAATGATCACCAGCGCCAGCCTTGCACTGCTCAACAGACACACAAATGACGGAATTTTGAACCGCATTGTTACCTGCAATGAAAAATGGATTCTGTTTGATAACCGCAAGCGCTCAGCAAGTTGGTTGGATCCTGGTTCAGCACCTAAACAATGCCCTAAACGAAAATTTACCCCTAGAAAAGTGATGGTCACTGTTTGGTGGTCTAGCGCCGGTGTGATTCATCACAGCTTCTTACCAAACGGGGTGAGCATTACTGCAGATGTGTACTGTGAAGAACTGAGCACAATGATGGAGAAGCTGGCACATCTCCAACCAGCATTGGTCAATCGCTCGTCTCCGCTGCTCCTGCACGACAACGCGCGACCTCATACTGCACAGCAGACGGTCTCCAAGTTACAAGAACTGGGGTTGGAATTTCTCCGTCATCCGCCCTACTCACCGGTCCTTGCGCCTACAGACTACTACTTTTCCCAGCATTTGGATAACTCCTTGGCGGGAAAAAAATTCAATACCCGAGAGGCAGTACAAAATGCCTTTGAAGAATTTGTTGCCTCCCGTCCAGCTGACTTCTTTAAGAAGGGCATCAATAAACTGCCACTGCGTTGGCAAAGATGCATTGATTGCATGGGTGATTACTTCGATTAATACAAATAAAAAATACATGAAAAAAATTCGTTTAAATTTTTTCATACAAAACGGCAATTTCATAGGTAAAGACCTAATATTTTGTTTATTTTTAATTGTAACAGTATTTATGGCCAGACTAAGTATATTAGCAGATCTATAATTATTGCTCCGAGTGCCATTATATGTGAAAGTCAGACTAATGTTAATAATTTCAATATGTAAATGATGAAATATAAATAATTCACACTATAATTAATTTAGAAATTCAAAAGAGAACACAATTATTCCATTGTTTTGAGTTTTCACTTCTGTCAGCAGGCCTTATGACTTTTTTTTTGGTTAGTCCAACTTTGTTACGCATAGATTTCTATAGTTTTATCAAATCCAACTGACATCGTCATGCAGATGAATGATCCCACCCCATTCGAAAGACGCAGAGATGAATGTGAGCGATCACTCCGTGTTCAAATCTATCCCTAGACACTTACCCTCTTTCAATTCAGGCCGCTAACTTCCTCACAAAGTAATTTATATAAGGATTGTTTTCTGGTTATTTTATTAAAACATATTGTTTACAAATGTTGTTTAACCGTCTCAAAATTTATTTCTGACGTTGTTTATTGAAATATTTATGAATTATTAATTATTACTCATGGTAGTGTAGTGGTTTGATCGCTGGAATATCAATCGGTGTCCGCAGGTTCGAAGCCCGGCATGTACCAATGAAGTTTTCGGAATTCGCTTACATTTACTAGTTTATATTAGCGCCACTATCGGCTGACGGTGAAGGAAAACACCTTAACGAAACCTGAACCTCAGAAATGTTCTTGTAGTACTACTGTATTTGAGCCAACATAGAACTATGGATTTCTCAGAGTTTGAAATCGCTGATACGTAGTGTGTTCGAGATCAAATTGATTTATATAATAGTTATAATCATTACATAGTATAAAACAAAGTCCCCTACCCCGTCTGTCTGTCTGTCTGTTCGCGATAAACTCAAAAACTACTGAACGGAACTTTATGCGGTTTTCACCAGTAGATAAAGTGATTCACGAGGAACGTTTTGGTATATAATTAGTCCAGATTTTTTTTTATAATCAGGACGGGACAACGTCTGCCGGGCCCGCTAGTATATAATATAATAGTATAATAATTGTGTAAATGAACCAAGAGATGTCACCACTTGTCAATTACACCGCGGTCAAGGTGGCAGCAGAAATAGTTAGGCCTACTGATTCAAAATACTAATACAAGCACATTTGGCCAAGCATATGTATTCGTTTTATTTAACCAACCACATCGGCTGAAGTGAAAACTGCAAAAGTGAGCTATCAGAAATGTAGTGTTCTACTTATTGGGTTGTCGCGGTAATTACGCCCATACCTTCCTCCTGCAAGAGGCCTATGAGCCTGTAGTGGGTCTCTTTCAGGCCAATGATGATTATTAATTATGAGTCTGCGTTACACAAAACAATGACCAATTACTATCAAGTGAAGTACAGTTACAGTATATTTATTAAAAACTAGCATTAGCCAGCGACTCCGTTAGCATTCAATTACAATGTAAAACTTAATAAGAATATGGTAAGTCGCGTACCGCAGTTCTGACTCAAACCACTCAATATCGTATATTCATCTCTCATCCAGAATATTTCGAATTATCAACACCAGTACCATCATGATAGAAATTTTCTCGTATTACTTTAGTTAAAGTTTTCTTTCAATATTTTCTTTCGTTGTTACGTACCAGAGGTTTTATCCCACCCATACTTTGTTTTTATAATTTAACCTCGTCGCAAATGCCAAAATAAACTTTTTTTGTACGACACAGTGACTGCACTTTGCCTAATAATAAGCACAATGCAATATAAAAACAACAGCTATCACCGGGAGAAATCCTGTCTATTAATATTCGTTGCTACCACATCAGTCTTCAACGGTAGTTCGGTGAAGCTGCTAAGACCTTGCTAGGTCAATAGCGTAGTAAGTTCGAAAAAAAAATCGATCTTCAACTCTCTCGGCAATTGGATATCTGCTGGCTGGTTTTCAAATGTGATAAACTAAAAAAGAGTCACTAATACAGTTTATCACCATCTAAAGATCGAGTATAGATTATTATCACGTAAAAGTTTACGTACCTAAACACATCATTCATAACTCGACAATAAATTTAAGACCTTAGAACAAACAAACCACATACATAAAAGTAGAAAATTATTACAGCTAGTATTTATCTCTGAGATGACAAACGATATATGTAAAATTTAATCAAAACCCACAACGTTCATTACAGACTGTATTTAAATAAACAGGCGGTGCGTATGTCCTCTTATTTCATAAATTTTAAGACGAAGCGAAGCATGCCAACCGTAATAACTCAATATATACATCCCCCAGACCTTTGCATATATAATATCGTCTCTTACCTCTTGTGTATTACGAAACGAGGGGCAAGATCTCTTAGTTAAATTATACTTAGAAATTCAATTAATGTAATATTTATTGAGGCCTAAACTCTCGATTCAAACCAATTTACATACGACGTTCGATACACGTAAATAATATTATAAGGTCTAATTTGTTTATTTTGTTTAATACTAGCAAAGTCCCGCGGATTCGTCTACGCTTGTGTCTTTTTAAATTATGGCATAATACATTTATCTTCATGTGATTCTTACGATTCATGGTGCGCACGCTCAGATAGCTGTCAGATGGCAGGATATTTTCCAATGTACTCTACACCTATAGTTATATTTTGATAAGTATACACAATCTATACTAATATTATAAAGCTGAAGAGTTTGTTTGTTTGTACGCGTTAATCTCAGGAACTACTGGCCCGATTTAAAAAATTCTTTCTGTGTAGATAGCTCATTTATCGAGGAAGGCTATACGCTATATCATCACGTTAAGACTAATAGAAACGGAGCACCATTGTAGAATGCTTCAAAAACGTTTTTTTCCCTTTTGAGAGCTTCCGCTGCATGTTAGCGTTGGTCTAAAATAACTATTCCACGCAGACGAAGTCGCGGGAAGAAGCTAGCGCTTCGTAAAACAGAGGATGAAAATCGCCGGACGGCTGTCATAATTCAAGTGATTCGAAAAGTTTCGAGTCGTGTTATTTTTAGACGTCTATAATCGAAGCGATAGCGTCAATGTACATATGCGTTCTTTTTTATCGCATCTCTATGATTTATCTGTTTTCTATTCGTAATATACAGTTTATTCGGTCATATGGGAAAAATTGTAGAATCGTCCAGTGATACATTCAGTGTTCAGATGACTTATATTTTAAAAGTACAAATGAATAATAAAATTTTATTTCTTTTCTTCTATAAATTGTTTCGCAGGTCATGTCGCAAATATAATACCAACAGTTTTTATTAATTCTATACAATTTTACAATATTATAGAACTAAAATAGAAATTGTTAATAAATAATGCAGTCACAGTCCAATGACTCGACCATTACACGTTGTGGAACCGTTCTTAGTATTGTTCTCACAAAATTTCGACAATACCTAGACTAAAATACAAGTATAATTTTTTTGTTAAAAATTATACCGAGAGGTTTTCAAGCACTTGTACCCTTGACTAAGCCTGGGAAGGAAATAAAGTATTATAATGACCTTTACACGCTCAAGAAATTTACGGTCCCCTTGTTATGAATTTTAAGAACAAAACGATAACTGAAACGGCTAAATTACTACTTTTAAATACAAATTCAGCTTTGTTGAATACTTTTTAGGTTTTTGCGTTAGATTAGAATCTTATACGATCTTAAAACATGATGTGGTCTAAAATAGTAAGCACGCTAAATCTAGACTAGCAACAGTGGCTCGGGTACAGTTTTTCAAACGAAGAGTGTTTTTTTTAAGTGAAAACTTCTTTAAGCGCGTTGAGCGGTATTTTTTTGACTAGAGATAAACTTATGATTTCGCGTCATGACATGCTACGTAAACGTGACCGATCGTAGCACGCTTGCGCGGCTTGCGTCATACTAGCGACGTCTAGTATAACATTCTGTATACATCAAATATTTATATTTTGTATTGAGATTTCGCAGCCCACCATATGTTTGATTAATTCATAAACTGTAATAAAATGAATATAATTATTGTTCGGGGTGACAGTAGATGTGAAAACAAGACTAATGAAAATAATTTCACACTATAATTACTTTAGAAATTCTAAAGGAAACACAGTTTTTTTAATAGTTTGGAGTTTTCACTTCTGTTGGCAGTTCCTATGAATGCCTCCGTTTTTTATTTATTTCTTATTCTAACTGACCTATGCCGTTGGCTTTAAGGGCCTTTACAGTATCACCGAACTACTAAGGCGAGTGTTTAAGGCACTCAGCCAAGCACTAGCACTAGCACAAGGGCCTATCGGCAGCCTCAGCTTGGGCAGTTGCTGTCAATTGCAACATACACGCTATGAGCTAAACTAACCAACCTAACTAACTATTCATACATATATTCGTTTGTGAGACACACTGTACATGTATATTTCACCAATTCATACATATATTTCGTATCAGGCAATTTGGCCTAAACTCACTAATAGTGGTAGTTAGCCAGGCGGATTTATAAAAAAACCATGCAAAGTCAGTTATGTACCAATCACAAATAAGTTTCAGAGAGGCAACAACAGCACTATCTCTGTATATACATTACATTATTACCTACATTTTGTAGGTGGTAGAGCCACGCTGAAGCTATTACTGGTTTCAGCATGAATGGGTTGGCTTGCCCGGGGTAGTACCACTCTCTCACAGAAAACCAACGTGAAGTAATAGTGCTTCGTTTGGTCAGTAAGAGAACCGGAGACCCACCTCCCCTCCCCTCCCCACTCCTCTCCACTCCATCCCTCCCCTTTCTCTCTTCCCCCAAATGCAGGCTGGCAACGCACTTGCCAGTCCCCTGGTGTTGTTAGTATCTATGGACGGTGGTGATCACTTAACATCAAGTGACCCACCTGTTCGTTTGCCCCCTATGACATAAAAAAAATACATTATACCAAAATTTCCATACAAGTATATCAAATCACTCAGTCAGAAGGGTCTACATCTGAGTAAACATTATATATCTGGAACTTAATAAGGAGGTGGAACTATTATGTATAACTTTTCTGAATTTATACTTTAACGTGCTTATTTTAAACTTGAAACGGAAACTACGGGCTCCGATGCAACACACTATGAAGTTATTAGAAACTAAATTACATTTCTGAACAATAGTTCTTTCTGAGATGTTATATAAACAACATATTTTATACATAAAAATGATTATATACAATTAATGTTGTATTCTTGTATGTATTTAACTTAAATTCATAGTATTTAATTTTCTCTTTTTTTGATTCGATTCAAAACGACTAAAACGTATGCCATCAAAAATAAAACTTGTAAAAAAAACCAAGTCTCATAACTCAGTTCTTCTACAGTAAAAAGTTGTGAGATCCAAGTCGGTTACTTTATTAAGTTTACTTAAGAGACCTTCTGTCTTAAGTTATTACATAATTAGCTAACTTAACAACACCTTATAGTGACCATATCAATATAAAAAATCTTTTATATTTTAAATAAAATTTAGGATTGCAGTTTTAACCATATCGAAGTTATAGAGGGTCGAAAATGACCTGAATTGCTTCGAGAAAAGGATAGTATGGGTATGCCGCTTTTTTGTTCGAATTGGCGGGGGCACTACCGTGCCCCCAGATAAAAACATTATTTTTCCTATTGTTACGCTCGTAGGTTAATATAATATCGTTTGCATCTAAAGAAATTTAATTTGTACTCCGTACGAGTAAAATAAAATAGATTTATTGTCGTCACACATTTACAATATTGTCATACTGTGCTGCTGTGTGTCATGCTGTAGTTGCCATCTTCTTCAAGATCGCTTACTTTTGTATTCTGTTCGTATTCACTCCTATATCTACAATATAAAACTCCTCAGACACACGGCATCGTATATAACTTCTAATAAAAGACGGTGGAAAACTCTAGATGACGGACGTCATTACTCGAATATTTCGACAAAGTTTGAGATGGGTTATTTTTAGAATTTCATTGTCTTCCCTATACGCGTTTGAAACCCATTCTTCGTTTATTTGTATTGAGTTCACATACCGAGTGTAAGAATACCCGCGGCAATGGAGTATAACTTCTCTTATGCGGACATAAATATATGATAAATATATGCAGTCCACAACTAAATGACATCCGCCGCGACAGCTACATAATATCAGAGGAAATAATATGCAGAATTTGTTTCAAATCAAACTTCACTCCAATGTTAGTATTGAGATTAATTATCTACTTATTTACACTTTTTTTTAATAAAATCAGTAATTGAGGTATTTAAAAGGCTATAGAAATGTTGTTATAAGAAGCTTGGGATGTGAAAACCTTTGGATTAAAGAATTTATTCCAAACTCATAACTGTTCAATTTTAATTAATTTACTTAATAGATGAGTAATATTTATACGCTACTTATTAATTCTAAAAAATTATAATATCAGCATTAACTTAACACCCGTCTCGGGATATTTTACCTCATAACGTACGAGATTCGATTCGTGTTTAAGTAAAATATGTGCTTGAAAATTTACCGAAAAATAGCGATTTCTCGCAGGCAAAGCCCGTTAACGTAACGAATTTACTATAAGTGGATGATACCTGAAGCGTTGTCCTCGAGGTCGACTTAACATTCGTAAGACGTACGTTTTATATCATAAATATTCGAATCACGTCCCAGTATGATAAACGCTACCATTTGTAAACTTAGACCTTTCTATAAGTCAAAAAAAGATTACAATAAAAAAAAGTAAGTTAATTTTAATTCGCGTTCTCTGATCTCTTTATTAATTGTTCTTATTTTTATATCTTCGATAGGATATCAAGGATGAAAATAAAATTAATATTACATTTTGAATAACCCTGTACCAAATACTCCTAACAAATACTTTTAGGTCTCAAAAAACGCAAAAAAGAAGCCAAATTTGTTAATCAATCAAGAATAAACAAATACGTAATTTGTACTTTAAAGTTTCTTATTTTACTTAACTTTCGTATTTTTTCATAAAATACGGAAACATTTAACTATATCTATGTCGCATACTCCTCAGTTGTGTTGTTTAAGTGCGAGTAATACTATACTATATCTTGTTATACCTTTGATAACGTGTATACGAAAATTCATGATAATCGGTTCTGTAGAAGCGTGAAAGTATAAAAAACAAACTCGAATTTTTGACGGGATCTTGGAATGTCATGTAGTGGATTTTATATTTTATTCATAGTATAGTATAAAACAAAGTCCCCTACCGCGTCTGTCTGTCTGTCTGTTCGCGATAAACTCAAAAACTACTGAACGGATCTTTATGCGGTTTTCACCAGTGGATAAAGTGATTCCCGAGGAACGTTTTAGTATATAATTTGTCCAGGATTTTTTTTATAATCAGGGCGGGACAACGTCTGCCGGGCCCGCTAGTTTTATTCATATTTTTTTGTGTTATTTTTCTCTATATTTTGTAATGTAGGTGATATTTTACGTAATATAGTTTGGTTATTGTACACAAGTGAAGTAGACGTGAAATAATACCTCGGAGCATGAATTTTGAGATGCCACAAAAACTCCATGGAAAGTTCTAACAAGACGGCCATCATTTTGTTAGTTCATCGAAATTTGTAATACCATTACCTACTCGACAATAACAATAATAATCTACTAGAGGATTGGATGTCCAAAAAAAAAAAACAAACTCACTCTCGCATTTATAATATTGTTGATGACAGAATTTTTCAAACTTAATTGACACTTATTATAATGTTCCAGCAAATGTAGACAATACATTTATAAATTATAGTCTAATAAATAGGCCAACATATAAGTTATATTAACTGCAAAGTTCATCAAAATCCTTTCAGTAATTTTCGCATGAAATAATAACAAACATTCATCCATTCTCAAAAACTGTATCGTTTATATTATTAATATGATTAAATAAATAATTATCTAATAACTTTAGTGAAAACTTAAAGTAGTTAACCGGTTAAATACACCGTAACTCATGATATACGGATAAAACTTGTAAGGAAATCTCTGAGAGTATATCATTATAACGCTTCAATTTCCTTTACGCTTCATTAGGTTGACCTTATTATAAATGTGAAGTATACATTACACACTGTATATCCAAATTATTATTACAATAAATGGAGAAGGTATCCAAATAGATTTCTATTTAATTTTGGTTTGACGGCAAAATCTATATTCACTTGTACAAAACCACGTAAATTAATACGAATGTAAAATATCACACTGAATTGAAGCCCAATAACTCCTTATTCATGTTATTAGTAGCTCAGAAACATGAAATAATTGCGCCTCAATCATATACAAAATCCAAGATGCACACTTAACGTCTCATAGCCGGCACATAAAAATGAGTGCATAATTTTGGATTATGCAGTCACTTCAAATAGTCTCGCGTCGCTTGCGTCCTTGAAAAACAACTTTAAATCATTCAGGTAAGGTTGAATTTGCAAAATCATAAGTTAATCGCATAACCACGTATGTATATTGGGGAGTTTTTGCGGCCGGTTTTGAGCGCTACTTTTATTAGAGACTGTGTGTCTTTCGTTTTCATATGTCAATGGCACCAATTAAACATTTTATATTGAAATTAATAAAATACACTATTTAAATAATAATTACTTATCAAAGAGTTTGAGTATAAAATACAATTTGTACAATAAGGTATAAAGCCAACCAAACATTAAATTCGACATTTGAAATTTTAATTAAATCGTTGGCAACTTTGTCGTCGGACAGCAACGGTTTGTCGATTCTAAATCTTAATTGTTCATTATTTTAAAATAGACGTTGAAGTGAACATTTTTGATTGCTTTTTGTTCGGTTAATTTACCGAACGACGGGTTTTTTCACAGCGGTCCCGTCACGCTGCTCACTCGACAGTGAATTTTATGTTGCTAACTTAAATCTATTTTTTCCATCTAAATGCCGTTGTTTTGATCTTTTTCGCATTAAAAAATTGCAGAATAAAGTCTTTTCACCACTGAGATTTGTATTATCTTTAATCCGCAATTCTTAATTGCTTGAAAACAAATAAAAAATTGACTTTATATATATTCAGATTAACCTTCCCTTTTTTATAATCAGACCTATAGAAAATAATGTATATTGTATTGAATACTATTTATAGACTGCGTGTTCACTTGCTTTCAATTTTTTAATGTTTAATTACTGTCAACATTATGTACATTCCGTAAAAAGTTCAATTGTTGCTTAGGGTATTGGCAATGCGAATGAGTACTCGCTGACATAAGCATTTACAGTTCGATCTTTCTGGGTAATTTTCTTTCTCGTCGGGTGGCCAATCCGTCCTTGACTCTTTTACATGCCTGATAGCCCGCCATCATTATTACTTCATTTTTGTTTAGAACACTTTTGGGCCTACCTTTTGTAGGGTAATTATTTCGCTCGTGGAGATCATAGCGTAATGTTAAAGAGACTGTTGCCCAATAAAAGACTTAAATAACTTTTCGTATTTAAATTTATTTCCTAAGATGTATGCGTTCAATGAAACAAAACAGAAATGATGTGAATAGAAAGCGTAAAAGAAATACATTCTTTATACAGTCCAATAGAAGTAGTTGCGGGATAGTTTTAGTTTTATACTGGGTAAATATTACATAACCCTGACGATGTTGTACTTACATAGTTTGTTGTTGAACTGTTAGTGGTGTTATGTTTGCGGATATAAGTTCAAGGGTGTAGGGCGTTTTGTATAATATGTAGGTCTTATAAACCGCATATTTACGACGCACAGTGAATTTACCAGAAAATAAAAAAAGACGTGACGATTATATTACGCTTACGTATATTGCAACCACCGTACAGACTCTATATTGCCTGCCCTTTTTCACGCCTCGCATTTTATGTTCAAACTTAATAACAACAAAAAATGGGATGTTAACCATAAAAGTAATTATTATAAATAAAAAAGTCCAGATAGTCTTAAGTACTGCCGACAGAAGTGAAAGCTTAAAAAAATGGAGTAACCGTGTTCTCTTTTGAATGTATACATTAATTATAGTTTGCATTATTTAAATTTCATAATTTGTGTACCTATTAAAATTATTAACATTAATCTGATTTTCACATCTATTGACACTCGGAGCAATAATTATACACATTTGTATACAGTTTCAAACATATGGTGAAATGCCCAGTCTCAATACGAATTATCAATATTACATCTACACAGGCTGCTATACTCCGCGTCTATAGCCTGAAGCAAGCGCAATATAGTCGATTACGCTTATTAGCATGTCATGTCATATATAAGAATAAGTTTATCTCCTACAAAAAAAACCACTCAACGCGCCTAAAGGAGTTTTCACTTCAAAAAATCGAAATAAAGGAACAATACGATTCAGGTCATAAAACGATGGCATTCCTTGCCACGTCGATTTTCGTCTGAATTCTTTATAAGTATAATACGATCCTTATATGCTCACCATTTTACGAATCACCATGAAAGTGCCAACTTTATTCATTTTAGGCCTTAAGAAGGCACTCATGAACGTCAAAACTCTCACCGGTTCGGAAAACAATCCAGTCATCGAATAGAACCGGCAAGAAACTCGATCTGGTTTATCTTTTTAACATCTTGTTCTGACATACCCCTAAAATCATAAGATCTACATTCGTTTGTTTAGAGCTTTAACCCTTACGATTTTGGAAAGTCCAGGGATAAGTTGTATATTCTAGCTTGCTATACCCCGTGCTGTCAGTCGCATTTACAACTCACGAAACCTAATAAATAGCACCGTGTCACACGGCTCATTCACAATACTGGATACTTCGTTCTTGCTTAGCATATTTTTTAACCTTTATTTTATATGATAATTCATCTCTGCCTGAGGTTTGTATCGAGATTTTACATAACCTATAGTCTCTCTCAACAAATAGACTATTCAATTCACAAATATCTCTTCAAATCTAACCGGCAGTTCCAGGGTTAGCGCGTTCATAAAAGCAAAAAGCAAACACTCTCTTGGGCTTTATAATATTAATGTGCATTTAAAATGTACGTAATCACAGGCGGTCATTAAATACGTAACGCCTTGAAACAATCAGCATTTTATTATTTAGAAAATATGTTTAAAAGCGTAGGTCCTGCGAAAGTTGTTATTAAAAAAAAATCCGCTAATTTTGTTATCGAAAAACAAAAAACGGCGCGCAGATAACCCCCCGGTGACAGTTACAAGTGGCCTTAATTTAACTTTTCGAAATCTTTACGAGTTCCCAACATCCCGGTTTGAATCCCAATGAGGGGAGGAGGGCGGGAGGCGCTATCGCATCTGCGATCTACAGCGGATTATATCGTATCTGCATGGATAAATTTTCTTATTATATTGGAAGTGTATAGGTGCGAAAGAGATACCATGTCAGCAATTTCACGTTTATACACGATGCTCTGCGTTATGAAATACGGCCACGAAATGTCTTCTCTGATCCTCCAGATAAAATAACGGCATCGAACGATCAGTGCCCCTCCGCCACTTCAGAGCGTGTGCACGCCCGTGCACGCATAATCACAGATCACGCCGCAACGGTCTGGCGTTGAATTTCACTCCCGCATACTCACCGCGACCCTCTCGGCAGCGGTTCAAGCCTAAGTTCAAATCCCCAGAATGAAGCCTTCGAGAAGGTTGCTAGCGCGATACACTGACATTAAAAATTTTCACTCACTAGCGTAACACAGATTACCTTCACTGCGTGTACACACACGCACACATAGGGACATATATGGTGAAAGGATTTCACTTCTTTCCTTATTTTTGGAACTTAGTGCAATTTAGCCGGATTAACAGATATAAAATACGTGTTTGAGTTCGTGAGGCACACAGCCAGGCACGCATGTGTACTTCAGTAATTCTTATATGTATGATTAGCTTACCTAGTGTAACTTGGTAAAATTCGCATTGTTGCATCCAAGCCAAGAATCTAGTCCGGAGAAGCTGTGAGTCCAATCAGACCAAAAGCTTTAGTCAGTTCGAAAGAAAACAGTATTTGAGCGGCGTTCGACCCTAATTAAATCATCTTCTGTACCTATATATCTCTGATATAATATCTCAAATACAATAAATACAAAGTCGCTTTCTGCGTCTGTGTGTTCCCTTAGGTTTTCTAAACTACGCAACAAATTTTGATATAATTTTCACTGTCGTTTAGAGAATTTCACCCGGAAGTTTTGTATAATACGTGTATATTATTATTACACCTGTTAGCCAACTTCGTACAAAAAAACAAAGAATGAGTCATCGACCATGGGAACGAAATAAAATGGGGTTCTAAAAATAGCCCGTTTCCAACTTTCCAGAGATCTCCACCTCTCGTTTTATTGAATAGATAAACACATCACATGGCTATCGAATATAGTTCTATTCTGGGCATCGAAGCTAATACGAAGAGAAACTAAAGGTAGAAATGTACAAGCGAACTATAACCACAAAGATTTAAAGTCTAAGTACGACTGTAGAGTAACTGCGTGATAAATACGAGAAACAGTAATAAATTGGTCATTCCATGTTTCAGGCTCACTAATACCAATAACAGTTTTTTTGGGTAATAGTGTTAGGTTTTATAACAAAGCCCTTAAAGCACATTCCCGATTCGCCAGATACTGAGATCAAGCAACATGGCAAGCGGGTTTTAATGCCTAAAGGCTATTACAGAGTGCATCAATCTCCCCTCCCCTCTCTGTGTATCTACCAAAAACGAATGTAACTATGTGTGTAAAATATTTATGATGTAAAGATAAACCAGATCAAGCTTCTTACCGGTTCTTCTCGATGGTTGTTTTCCGAACCGGTGGTAGCTTTGACATTCATGAGTGCCTTCTCGGAGCCTAAAGTGAAGAAAGTATTTTTGATTTTCTTTTTTTCATAGTGAGGGTTTGTTTCACATTTTTACTTCCACGCCAATGGCTTTTTAATTACCTCACTCGCTGAATAGAGCTAGTAATATTTTAAAACTAAATGATTTCTTTTACAAGCTTATAATTATTAAATGTAAGTCTATGTATTTTAAAATTAATTTTTAACAATTTTCCGTCAATTTAATGTGATTCATCAATTACGTCGACTTTGATAGCCGAGAATATGATATAGATTTTCAAACTGAATCTTTGTAGACACGGTAGCGCAGTCAGACAAGCAAACAGAACTATAAAACAACATGTAGGTAGGTGGATTGAATTCGCGTGCAATATTATTTCAGCTTCAAAAGCAATTTCTCGTAGCTTCGTCTTTCAAAGTTGCTACCCTTGTTGGACGACGTCCAGCTGCGCGAGATTAACGGACATGACAATTTTATTTAATAACATATACATACATACCGTTATTTACTGTTATATATAGATCTTAGAAAGGGTATACTATCTGAAAGTGAACTGATTTTATGTAATTAAGCGGAGGTAAAACAATTCAGTAACATTTTTTTTAATTTAGTAGCTAATGACTAGCTTTATTTGATCCACAATTAGGCCAGAATAACCCCTCATCACTTTCTTTTATCGTTTTTAGTGGGAGTTACCTACACATACCTAGACGACAATCCTGCATCAGACATACTTGATGCCTTTCAGAGTCAATCGATCGTGGTCTAACAGTATTGAGGTGGATCGCCAGCAGTTCAAGTTTGAGCACTCTAACAATAAAATATAACATGAGTACTTGAGATATATCATTACATTTACTGATCCCAAAACGACTTGCCTAAATAATATCGCAAGTGTTACAGTAGAAAAGAATTATTAATCATTGGGAATTTAAAAAAAAACCGAAGTTATACTTAAAAATTTTTCACTATCACAACAAAACAAACGATAGTTGTCTGTTTTTGCGGTCTATTCCGGCATACAATTCATTCAATGATTTATATATTGACACGAAGCGGTTTGCCCGCACTCTATACAAAATAATAAAACAGTACGCAGTATGATAATATACAAATCATAGGAAACGTTATGGCCGATGTCATACTCGTATATACTATAGTTGTTTTTACATAACTTGCAAATTAATCGATTGCATAAAACCCACACCCCGGATCACGTATTTCGCAAGAACGAGGCAACAATAGTAGCATTATACAATAATAATTTCATACACGGCCATGCATATTTAAGACACGAATATAAAAGTCTGACAATTATGCTCATCGCACAGGGTCGCTAACCGTAGCCTATGGTCTACAAAGAAAATGTATCGAATATAACAATGACAGCGTCTGTATGACATGACTTTCTCATGTTAGTACATGAATGCATCATTATTCATAGCAATTAAAAAAGCAACCAACGTGAAGATGGAGGTGTTAGTACAGTTGGAGAAAAAGCAGTGAAACCAGGAGCTTGGCTGTGGATGACAGCAATATACCAATATACTTAGTAGTAGCAACGAAAGTTCTAGTACCTAGCCATCGTCCCTTCAGCAAATTTCACAAGATAACCAAAGCAGAGGTCGTGAGTATTTTACGAATTAACAAATGAAACATGATCCATTACTTATTGCTTTGCTAGGTCTTGGTTATGAAAGATACATAACCTGAATTCGTTATTATGAATCCGATATTTAGGCATTACTGTTATCGCATAATTATTGCGAAATACGTAATCCGGAGACCGATGTCTGTTCAGCTGCATAACGTGCGGTCGCACTGGGAGAACACTTTGTTACGAAATGAATCATAGATTTATTGTGAATAATATTTTCTTGACCCGATGTTCCTCACCGCTGTAGATTGACCATCTGCCTCGTAATTCGTAAGCCAAATTCCGTAGTAGAACATTAACAAAATCACAAGGCTGAAGTTGAAGTAAGCGGAGTACCTAAAAGATGGATCAATGTGATTTCGAGGTGGTGACCAGAAGATGGAAAAAGATTAAGAAAATGAATTTTAGTATGAACCAAAGAAGCATTAGTTATTATGTTTCACAGTAGAAAAACAATACGCAGAAACTTCCAAGATATAGGCTGATCGATGTATTACAATTATCACAATAATGCGTAACACGTTAGTAAACGGAATATTTTATTTTACTTGATTTTTTTTTTCAATTTATTTTGTCTCACGGTACTAATACTAAACATAAACAACTTTTCAATGGAAGTGCTTTACTACTTAGTATAGACTATAAGGCAATAGACTTTTCTATTGCCGGCAGATTCATACATTTCATCAAATCCTCTCGCCAAGGATTTCCCACCCTATT
>AP028435.1:21087930-21130430 GCA_036509395.1 Antheraea yamamai | reverse complement strand
GAAAAAATAGAATAAGAATAAACGAAAAAGTGAAAATGATCTCATTTAAGAAAAATAAAAATAACATATTGGAAAAAGAAAAGAAGAAAAATAAAAATGAAAATAATGGAATAATATATAATTAATAGGTGGTGGTGAAAAGGATAAGAATAAAAAATGTGTTTTTTTTTTAAAATTTGAATGCCAGATGGAAAAAAATTTTAAAAGAAATGGGGTTGGAAAGAAGGGGTTAATGGAAAAAAGGGGTAATAGAATAATTGGGTAATAAAAAGAATTATTATTTTTATAAATTTTAAGGAAGAAAGTATTAGGAAAAAGAGGGAAAAAAAAAAAAGAGGGGAATTAGGAGTATGGAGTCTATAATTTAAGGGGATGAATATTTTTTTATTTTTATAAAGGAAAGGGGGAAAAAAAAAAAAGAAAAAAAATTATAATAATACATAATAAAAAAATTTTAAAAAAATAAAAATTCTATTCAAAAAAATAAGGGGGAGGGGGAGAAGAAAAAGGGTAATATTTATATAAAGGCAATAACACGTTTTATAGTTTCACAATTCGAAACTCTATATTCGTTTAGTACAGAAATGTTTCAAAGAAGATGATGTAAAGATCTATATATACAATAAGAATGTGAATCTAATGCGTCTGTACTTTTTCGATTTTCGTGAAAATTTTTTTTGCGGGTGTCTTGGAATAAGTAATAAAATACATTTCAACCATTTTTAGCAATGTCTGTCTGCCTATCTGTCTGTCTGTCTGTTTGTATGAACACGCATCACTGCTAAAGTACTGGGTTCACAATAAAACCACAAAGCATATCATAAAATGCATATCATAAAGCATGCAAATCATAAAGCATATTTTCGAGAATAACTTAGTCTTTGTTTCATTAAAATCGGTCCAATCTATTAAAAGTTATTCTAATTTTTAATGACGACGAGGCGTAAGTACGAGAGAAAAGTAGATAAGTAAATGGACTTGATACATTCAGATGATTTTATTAGTCACTGTTTTTTTTATATTAGGTCCTACGCGAACGGAGTCGCGGGCACAGCTAGTACTGAATAAAATCAGAGGATTCATACTGAACTATGTAATTTAGTTTGTACGTACTTCAGACTTTAAATTTTGCAATTCTGAAAATTTATACTTGGTAGGGTGTATCGAAAATAAATAATACTAAACTTGATACTTTCACATAGTTGTTCAAAAAGAACCATATAAAAAAAATGATAGAAGTTTAGTGAAATCTATTTATGGAAGTGCGAGCATCACGCAGAATCTAAAGGTTTATTTTTAGTTTTACATCTTAGACACTTGGTCCTTGTCTAAAAAACAATTATTAAAATATTTTAATTTAATAGAAACTTATGACAGTTTTAACAAACTACGCTTTTTATCACGCGATCAGAGCGACGTGAGTTCTCTTACCATGGAGAAGTGATGCAAGCGTTGTGGTTCGCACGCGCAGGAGAGAAGAAATAAATTGCAAGCAAAGTATGTTTTCGGTTTCAATTTTATAATTTTTTCCTCTGTACATAAAATATATTTTTGAAATAATAAATAACGTAGAGGAGTATACCCGAGTATCAGAAAGTAAGCAATAGAATTTCTCATTGGTAACTCATGTTAGTGCAATAAAATAATCCAATTGTACTATCAGAATTCCGTTCCAAAGAATGGTACGATTTAATTAAAAACCACATTCTATCTGTACCATTCAACAAAACGCTTAAAACGTTTCCTTGCAATTTAACAAGATGTTGGTAAATGTTAAACATTCGAGACTAAGGTCACGTTTTATAACAATTAACATAAACAGAGCATTCTGACGCCGGAGTACCTTTTTAACCAACCGACGTCACTTTTAAAAGCTACCGGGATCGACTCATTAACCTTTTATATTCTTAATTAGAAAGTTTCAGTAACTTTTAGGGAAAAATAAAAAATCGTTACAACCTATTTCTTGTATTCATTTTGTAACATTATTAATTTTTTTTAACCGATTTCACTCCTTGAAATTCAAGCAGGCAAAGCCTAGAAAGAGAAGTCATACTTACTGTACCCGCTACAACACACGAACAACGAAGAAAAAGAAAATATATATTTAACATACACACAACACACGTCAACAAACATATATAGATAATATTATTCAAAGACGCGCAATAAATATATGTTGGATGGAGTGAAATAGGTCCCTCTCAGCATAAGGCTGCAGGCTTACAAGCGCAGGCATTGCATCGCAGATATTCTGACAACAGCTATATCTAAAATCTAACAGACGTATTAATACTATAACTTCGAATTATTTTATTATATTTCAATTACATATAAACAGTTAACACACGATGTCACCATGGTAACGTGGTACTAATTTAGGGACTTAAAATATCTAGAGTTCTTACTTAAATGTAAAAATTATCATTTTACTTAACTTGTTTTTGGACCATAACATTATAGAAACGCTTTATAAAATTAAATAAATTCTTACAAGTGTTTATTTTTTCAAAATATAATTCGTTACACTTCGCAGATTTTATTTCAATTATAGATAAATTAGTGGAAAGTTAAAACGATTTCTGTAAAAGAACATAAAGACATTACATAAATAACTTTAAGCTCCACAAATGTGCACTTAAAGTAAATTAAAATGGGCGCTTTAAAACTTAAACTGAATGTTTGTTGAACCATTTTTCACTAATTATTTATTTATTTGGAAGTGAAAACTTGTTTGATTAATTAATAAAATGTATATGTCAGAATATAAAGGTAGAGCCTGTAGAGCGAGAGCACACGGATGGCATCGTCGTCCATTTGTATGTATTTTCAAAACACGACTGGCACTATGAAATGAAACGACGACTTCTTAGATTCTTGTTCTTTAATGTTTTACAATAATCTCAGAGCCAACGCTCTCAGAGACAATAATTATCACTTAGCGACAATAACAATAGATCTCACGAACTCCAAACAATAATGAATAATGAATCTTGCACAACCTCTTACAAGCACTTATAAATAAAGGAATCGCTTTCCTTCACCTACCGACAACCCAAGTGAAGGAAGTCTTAGTTTAACGAAGTACTTAATCTACGATTTTGTACATAGTTACACTTTATGTTCGCTAATATAATTCTAATTATAAATAAATAACAATTTTAACATCATACATTGAATAATTACGTTATCATTAATTATCTTAAAATTATTCACCGTTGTTACAACCGAAGTACTTTACAAATCTTTATTTGCCATAAAACTCATTCGACAATTACACAAAGTAATACTAATAACATAGTACAATGCCTATATGTTTCAATTACATTGTTATTCATTTTAAATAGCAAGTTTACTATTCTATCTCGACTGCACATAGACTGTATTTCCGGTTTAATAAATAACAAAAGGTTCCAAATGTTACTTAAATCTAGAATATTTCTATTACAATTTCACAAATCCGATTTTAATTATCGTGACACTAATTTAGGTCTGCTTTAAATCAAGAATCAAATCAAGTTAAATGTTATCGTACGACGCGACTATTTCTTAAGATGGTGTCACGCGTCGAGTGTGGCGTGACACCGGTTTATTAAGTGACTTCTATCAGTGCTTATGTGAATAAACATGTGGCATTCTTAGAAGTTATGAACGGTTTAATCTAACCTAAATTACTCAACAATTTAGAATGAACCATATTAAGAATAATTACATAGAAGTGCATTAACAATACATTGCCAGTATTGATTAACATAGAAAATAATAGATGGCGCTGTTAGTAAACACCTATAATAATTCAAATCTTCGTAAGATTCTTTAATAAAATATGCGTTACTATTTATGTGTTAATTCCGACTGCTGAATGCTCCGACTGCTGGATGCTCCCACTACGACATATATAATTATTGTTCGAAATGCAGATAGACGTGAAAACCAGAGTAATATACGGGGGCCTTAAACGGTTATTAGTCTAAAAATGTGTTGTGTGTTCCAGTGGACTCGAAAATGGTTTAGATTCACATTTGGTACCTGGTAGGTGGCGCAGCGGTCTGAATCTAGGATTTTTTTTTTATTGTTAGAGTGGGCCAACGTCCGTCGGGCCCGCTAGTACAATATAAAAAACGCCACTAAAACCGCGGTCGATTTAGTCGGTAATACACAGTTCTAATAATACTGTCTCTCGAAAAATACACAATATATTATCCTTCAATTTATACCATGATACTTTTAATAGATCATGCCTCGTATTAATCTTTAAAACGTGACAATGTCCGGGAATAATATACGTTTTGTAAGTAAAACGAAATTCGCAATTAAGCCCGGGACAAACCTCATTCACCGTTGTACATAAAACAAATGATTTAACCCGTTTGCTGTCCCTTAAAATCACGAGCGTGTAAATAACGCTTACAAATAATCGCGTATAATCTCTACATATAATGAGAAGGTAAATCTAACGTGTTTGTACTATTTAAACTTTTGTGAATAAAAGTATTACAGGTTTCTTAGTACAAGTAATAAAATATGTGGTTGTGCCGCTTTAAATATATATTTAATTCCCGCATTATTATGATCAGATCGTGACACTTTCCCTCCTCGCTTAAGTACCCCTTTCTGGCACATGCTTACATTCATTAGCGCGTCGAACACGCAACAGTCGTTACCGCGCCGCGTGCAAGAACAGTTTGAATTTTCGCCTGGTCGAGTGAGTAAGAATAAAATGCATCGCTCCGCATATAGTGCGTACCGACACACTTTATAAACAATAATTGTTGTGTGAGACCTTTTGAAACTAGACTTTAGTGTCCGTCAGTGTTGTGACGGAGAAAAAACAGTGGAGTGCAACGAGAAGAATTACCTAGCCGGCTAGCCACGTGGAAACTACAACGTCACGAGGTATGTGCCAAGTTTCCTTCCTAGTCTTGTCTCCCTCGTCATATCTGATCGCAATGTAGTTGAGTATCAAATATAGCACCCCCCGCAAATACAGTCCCCTTAAATAACATAGAACACCCCTTTCGGTGGCGTCGAGAACGCAACGGCGTCACCAATATATTTCAATCATTTTTAGAAATGTCTATCTGTCGCTTTGTTTGAACACGCATCACTATTAACCTACTGCGTTCATCAATTCATCAACCAAGAAAATCATAAAGCATATCGTCGAGTAACATTTAGTTTTGGTTTCATTAAAATCGGTTCACTCTATCAAAAGTTATTGTAATTTCAATGACAACGTAACCTAAGTACGAGAGAAAAGTAGATAAGTAAATTGACTTAATACATTCTGATGACTTTATTAATCACTGTTTTTTTGCATTAGTTTCCACGCGGGCGAAGTCTCACAGAATACGACGTGAAGTAACAGTGCTTGCATTGTTGCGTTTCGTTCGGTCAGTGAGAGCGCCGGATACCGATCTCCCTGCTCCCTTCCCACTCCCTCTTCCCCCTTCTCCTCCCTAAAAACATGCCGGCAACGCACTTGCGACTTCCCTGGTGTTGCTAGTGTCTATGGACGGCGTTGATTACTTACCATCAGGTGACCCGCCTGTTCGTTTGCCTCCTATAATATGAAAAAAAAAGAAAAGCCTCGGGCACAGCTAATATTCAATATATCTATATCTATTCGCTTAACCTGTAGACAAGTGATAAAGGGAATTATCGGGCGCTACTTAAACTAAAGCATTTATACGAATCTATACTATTATGTAATGTACCTAGTCTTGTAATAATTAAATAAAACCTAAATTGAGATGATCTGAAAAGGAAAGAGTTCTAACTGAAACAATATAGTTGTATATTTACATGAAAGCAATGAAAATCTAAACTTCACTTACACCGAGGTCCATGGTCACCAGGAACGTATACTTCACAGTTTTACTTTAGAACATTCTTACGTGTATAAAATTACGTGAGAAGATCAGAGGAGGAGGATGCCAAGCCAAATCTCACTAAATTTCACGTGGGGAGGAGAGAGGAGGCTTCGGCAAATATTACATAATTTTTTTCAGCCAATAAATAATATAAAAATATGAGAAAATCAGATTAATTTAGAGTAAAACATGTGTCTAGACTAAAATATGCCAAAATCTGACACAATTCTTCTATATGTATATTAAAATCCATAAATAGATATAAAGTTATTTAGTATTGATATATCGAAATGCAATGTAATAGTAATTGTAATTAAATGTGTAAAGACGTAAATACAAAAAATGTAAAAGTAAAGTTTTTTTTAATAAATAATAATTACAGATAATGTTAAAAGAAATAATTACAGTAATTAAAATATTATTTCATTTTTAATTTTTTTAAATACACGGGAATTATTTAAAGTTTATTCAGTAGTAGTGGACCTACTAGCATTTGAGTTAGCAAAAAAACGTGTTCAACGGCTGATAACAGTATGCTATAATTCTTATATATCTCAACTAGAGAAAAATTTGAGTAATAACCCAAATTATTTTGGTCTTTTATTAAAGCAAAGAAGAAATGTAATAGTAACTATCCTGCGCATATGTCGCTTGACCAAAACGTCGCTACCAATGGGAAAGATATTTGCAATCTCTTCGCTAAGAATTTTTCTTCTGTGTACAATGGGTATTCTTCTAGCCAATTTGTAGTAGCGCCCAATCAATTGGCAGGTTTATGTACAAGCAATTACATGACGTCAATGAAATTCAAAGACGGTCAAGTTCTTAAAATCTTAAAGAGACTTGATGTTAATAAAGGCGCTGGCTCAGATGGCTTGCCAGCGGTTTTTGTCGCGAAATGCGCTAAATCACTTGCTCATCCTCTATGTCTGATTTATAATAAATCTTTAAGTTCTGCCTGTTTTCCGTCAGACTGGAAAGTAGCTCATGTATTGCCTCTTCATAAAAGCGGTGACAAAAACCAGATAAAAAATTATAGGCCTATATCCATATTACCGGTATTTTCCAAAGTATTTGAACAGCTTCTACATCCCATTTTCGAAGTACATTTCAAACAACTAATGGATCCCCACCAACATGGTTTTATGAAGGCAAGGTCCACAGCAACTAATTTGGTTTCATTCGTCAACAGAATCTCTAAAGAGCTGGATACACGCTCCATAGTTGACGCTATTTACACCGACTTCAGTAAAGCTTTCGAAAAAGTCCACCATCAATTGCTTCTCAGCAAGCTTTCAGCCTATGGAGTAGCAGAACCTTTGCTGAGTTGGTGTAGTTCTTATTTGACGGAACGAAAATCATTGGTTGTCGTAAGTGGTCACAGTTCTGATCCTTACAAAGTCCTATCTGGAGTTACACAGGGATCTCATTTGGGTCCTTTATTTTTTAACATTTTTGTCAACGATATTGGCAAATGTTTCCATCATTCCAACTACTGTCTGTTCGCTGACGATTTAAAAATCTTCAAATCAATCAAGACATCTAATGATACTCTGCTTTTGCAGAAAGATCTTGACCGTCTTGCTGTTTGGTGCCAAGATAATAAGATGGACCTAAATGTAGACAAATGCTACTTTATACATTTCTCCAGGAAAAAAAGTAACCCTGATACTAATTATAAACTTAATAATAATTATCTCACAGAAGTAACGTTCATAAGAGACTTGGGGGTTACATTAGATAACAAGTTACGGCTGAATAGGCACATTGATAATGTATGTAATAAAGCCTTTAAGTGCCTAGGCTTTGTTTTGCGTAATTGCAGGGATTTCAGACATCCTAGAATGAAGATAGTATTGTACAATTCTCTAGTACGAAGCCATTTGGAATACTGCAGTGTCGTATGGAATCCCTTTTACGAGGTTTATAAAAAAAGGATCGAGAGTGTTCAAAAGCGCTTCATGTGGCATTTGACCTTCTCTTGTAATTTAGCAAAGGCTATCCGCTCGTATTCTGATCGGCTCAGCCATTTCAAAATTAAGTCGCTGTCCGGACGTAGACGCACTTTCGATCTTCTTTTCTTGTACAAATTAGCGAATGGCTTACTCGACGTTTCCTATCTCCTGTCAAACCTCAACTTTGCTATACCCACGAGACTCCCTAGATCTGCAAGATTTATAAGTATCGTCAAAGAAACTCACAGTAATTCTAACCTAGGTAAAAACGCGTCACTTAATAGATTAACTCGTGAGTTTAACAGTACATCGAAACAAAATACAAATGTTGACTTATTCGCAGCAAACACTGCCATGTTTAGAAAGGAACTAAAAGGAGAAATTGTCTAATCGTTATTGCCCGTACTCCCATTATATTACATTTTTTTTTTTTTATTTCTTTTAATATTATTTTTTCCAATTGATCATATTCAATTCTGCTTTAAATCTCAAATTACTCTCAGATGTAATGTTTTTGTTTTTTTTTTTCAAATTTTTTTTGAGTTTGTTTAGGGAATTAATTTTCTTAATGTAAAATATTAAGTAAACTTAGTGAATTTCATAATTTCATTTTGTAACCCTAACTGTTTGCTCATTGTCAGACTAAGCATGCAGTCTACACCTCTAATTGCGATGACACTTACCGTTACAAATTGTGCGTGTCTTATTTTAATAATGATCAGTGTACATTGTGTTGGTGTTCAATAAATAAATAAAATAAAATAAAAAGTATAAGAATTACTTAAAGTAGGTGGTAGAGCCACGCTGTAGTTATTACTAGTTTCAGCATGAATGGGTCGGCTCGCCCGGGGTAGTAATACCCTCTCACAGAAAACCGACGTGAAGTAACAGTGCTTGCATTGTTCCGTTTCGTTCGGTCAGTGAGAGCGCCGAAGGCCCACCTCTCTTCCCCCTTTCCCTACCCTCCCCTTTCCCTCATACACAGGCTGACAACGCACTTGCGACTCCCCTGATGTTGCAAGTGTCTATGGACGATGGTGATCATTTAACATCAGGTGACCCGCCTGTTCGTTTGCCTCCTTTTGAATAAAAGAAAAAACAAAAAAAACCCTTAGTCTTGAGAAACATTCACTGGCAGATATAGTGTATTCAACGTGCTAATTTCAGTTCTTGGAAGCGTTGATATACGTGAAATCTACAAACCTCAGACTAGTAATTTCTCGGAGTGTAACTTCGATTTAAATTGTCTCCAAACTAGTCTGAACTAGTTACTTTCTCTTTCGCAAATTTATAAGTAGATGTAACAGCAGTGACTGTCACTATATCAGTATCTCTCGACGATCGCTGCTGTCTTCAACCAATACTTACCATAACTTAAAATTCTTTGGATAAACCTTAATAAAATGATACGAATAAAAATCACACCAAAATTGGCGTACCGATTCGATGTAGAACAACAAATGTATTGGATATTTATGAATACTTATATAAAATCCAGACAATCGCATCCATTCAGAATACTCTGTGGTTTGAATAAATAAAGGGTAGTATTTTTGGCGTTTCGCTATTTAACGGCTAGGGAATGTTCTGCGGTGAGCTCCGTCGCGTCGCCGGGAGAGAGTACAGAGTTGTCTGTCATATTACTCGACTGTATGAAGTAGATGTGATTACGAAATTAAACAGATACGACATAAAGTCGCCTCTTGATTTCTAGGTTACGCAAAATACGTCCTCTAAATTATTTTGCTGTCAATAATAGAATCAAATCGATAGAGGTCCATAAATTATTATTTTTATTATTAGTCGCCCAGAAAACTGCTTGTGTTATACTAAATTATAATTCTATTCGTAACAAACGTAAGCAGTTTCTATTTATAATACAACTAATTTTAGAAAAAAATATTAAATTACGCAATCAATAAAGACTTTTATTATGAGCTAGCTGGGCCCTGGAAACCATGCGCATGGAACCTAATTTCAAAAACAGTTTCTAATAAAATCATCTGAATGTATTAAGTCCATTTACTTTTTTCTCGTACATAAGTCGCGTTGTCAATAAAATTACAATAACTTTGATAGGGTGAACCGATTTTAATGAAAATAAGACTAAAAGTTACTCGAGGATATGATTTATGATTTTCTTAGTGAGGTTTTATCGTGAACGTAATACTTCAACACAGTGATGCATGTTCAAACAAACAGACAGATAGATAGAAAGACATACAAAAACTTAAATATTTCCGAACATCACTGAAATATCTGCAAAAATCTAAATTTCACTAAAAACATCGAGTATAAATTCATAGAAAAATAATAAGGTAATCAGTTCACACATTGAAAACTTATTGATCCAAGTATCGTAAACAAATAAACACATTCTAGTCTAACCACAACCGCTGTACCACGCCTTAGGTATGCGCGGGAAGGTGCGGAGTGAGAAGGAAAAAGAATGAACTCACATGAGATTCGTAGTGTCACACAGATCTTACGATATCAAAGCACAAATTTGTCAAGCTGTGTATTTACAACTATAATTATATCCAATCCATATAGTACATAGGTATAATTCCACCCTTTACTAAAAGTAAATTAGCACTCCTTATTTTAAGAAACCAGATGCCACGTTAGGCACAACAAGCGCATCCATGCACCTGTGTTCTGGTTGTTGCCGGCTAATTAGTTAAGGCTAAGTTAGTTTTACGATAATTTTGTAAATAGTTTTAAGTTCATCACACTCCCCTAGACTTTTATTCAAAAATAAAAATACAATAGACAGCGACGCCTCTGTATTCTATTCTGTATTCTTTGGCGCGACACAGCGAGTGATAATGTGTGTAGTACAGTGCAGTGAGCCGGAAATATTTACGCGGGGAACATATTGAGCACTCGACCTTATTTCTTCGTGTTAATGTCTCTGTTTATATAGTGAAATTGTATACAATCGCGTCAGTTACTGCCCAAGATAATATAATGGAAGAATATATATATATATATATACATATAATAAGAATATAAATGTAACGTGTGTGTACTTTTTAGATTTTTGTGGAAAAAGTTGTTGCAGATGTCTAGGAATATGTGATAGAATACATTCCAATCATTTTTAGAAATTCTGTCTGTCTGTTTGTATGAATACGTATCACTGTAAAGTACGGGGTGCACAATAAATCCTCAGCAAGAAAATCGTAAAGTATATCCTCGGGAGTAACTTAGTGTTTGTTTCATTAAAATCGTTCCACTCTATCAAAAGTTATTGTAGTTTTAATGACGACGCGGCGTAAGTCCGAGAGAAAAGTAATCATGTAAATGGACTTAATACATTCAGATGACTTTATTGATCACTGTTTTTACATAAACTTCCACGCAGACGAAGTCGCGGGCACAGCTAGTTTACAATAAGAGCGTCCTTAAGATAAAAACATAATTAATGTCTACTTGATTGACGACTTGATTTAACGATTGCCGTCAAAAGCTGATAATATTGAATCTAATAGAAAGGGTATCTTAGCTTGTTAGCTTATAATATAAAATCTACGAAGAACACTCCAGCTTATAAATAGATGTAAACTAAAATGTCTGAAAGCGGTCGTAATTTTTGTTCTCTGTGTACGTATATGGTTTTTAATAAATTGAACGTTCAACGTGGAACAAAATGGAACGTTCCAGATTCGAACTATGTTAAATTAAAGTGTATGAGACTTTCATATCGTTTTCTATTATTTAAATTCTTTATACAATTACAATCGTGGAAGAAATAGGATATTGTCTGATCTTAGAAATATGTATCTAGATATGTGTTCACATTGAGAACATGTTTTTTAAACTTAAAATAACTATCAACGCAATTATATCAAGACAAACTTCAACAAATTCAAAAAACAGACGCCCGACATGGTACCTCGCTGACATATAGATATTTACACTTCAGATGTTCTCCCTTCTCGGTAATACTCGGTTCCCCTCGGATTCTTAAGCAGCCCTTTCAGACCCCAATACTGCGCCGCACGATACGACTTATCTAGCTATTGCTTTGTTCTCACTTACTGTATTATCTGACCTATATTTTTATGGTAGTTGCCTGACTTTTAAAGTTTGTAGCGTGATGTTAAATATCCTAACAACCTTCCCCAATAATCCTACTAGTATTATAAACAAGAAAGGTCGATAAGTTGGATGTCTTTCACTTTGTTACTTTTTCACACAAAAGCAAACAGATCTTGTTTAAACTTATCAGTAGTATAACTTATACACGATGATATTCTTTTCAAAATATTCTATAAATAAGCTAAATTATAACGACTAACGGTAGTAACAGCTTCTAGTAGTCCCAAAGATTACCGTGTTCAAACCAAAAAAAAACACAATCTCAATGAGTTTCATATCTGTAGTATATATTACGTTCTTAACGAAGGATTAAGTAATAATAACTAATAAATAAACTCGGATTAAAAAACCGAAGGCATTTTATATGATACGCTTCCTCATGGATAATGAAAATAATCTTCATATGAAGTATATATCTAATAATGTAGCAACAAGGTTATCTCACTATATAATATTGTTATATAAAAATCCAGTCTAATGATATTTGTTTACGATGAACTCTGAAACTACTCAACCGACCTTCATGAAACGTTGGCATTTGTGTATAATTTGGTCTAACTTCAGAGATAGGATAAGTAATATTTTGATAAATGGCCTGAATATTTTGTCAATTACATATTAAATGATTGTCAATGTTGATTATTGTTATTAATTGTAAGTTTAATCAGTCTCGAACAGATGGCGCTTTAAATAATTTGTTGATAGAAAACTTTAGGACCAACTGTTATAAATACCTCATAGATGGCGCCACGTTTTAATGTTGAAAATAGCTTATCATAATTTTAATTTGACATGCAATAACCGAGCCACAGCAAACTAACAAATATATCTGTAGCTGTTTAGATGTTACGAATTCCAAAACGCTTTGTATATCCATTCGCGGACCGCCACGCGCTCTCAATAAATAAAAAACAAAAGATATAATATTTAGATCTCAAGTTTAAGCCGAGGCGAGGCCAGTAGCGTCGGTCGCACGTAAAACACGATCCTTTCTCATGAATTACGAGTAACTCTTAGACAAAGCCCGTTTGATTTACGTCGTGTAGTGGATTTTTTTTAAATTATATCCCTTTCTAGTATTATTTAGAAATACATTTAACTTTATTTCTAGATCTTATTTATGTTAAGATTGTGTTTATGTGATATGTAATAACGCTATCAGTCGCTCGCGACTTCGCCCGTCTATCTTTATCTATGGCTCCAACGATTTTTGTAACGCACGGCGAGTAGTTATATTTACTTATTTATTTCATCGGTTTACAATCATTGCTACTTGTTACATGGGTTTATTCTAAAAAAAATATTACTTTAATAACTAGCAGGCCCGGCGGACGTTGTCCTGCCTTGATAAAAAAAATTGTACAAATCAACCACACTGCCACCTACCGGGTGAATCAAAACAATTATTGAATCCACCTGAACACTTGAAAAAAATCTCATCAAAATCTCTCCAGCCGATTAGGAAGAGCAGTCACATACACACCGACAGAATAATTATACATATAAATCAGAACAACACATTTTTTGTGCGTGTTCAGGCAGATTCAAGTATGGTTTAGATTCGCAATTGGCCGCGGTAGGTGGCGTTGCGGTTGTATTTTAGGATTTTTTTTTAATATCAAGGCAGGACAACGTCCACCAGGCCGCTATATGTCTACATTATTGTAAAGTGTCATTAAAATTCATTCTGGAGTTTTTGGCGGGAACTTGCAATGTCATGTAGTGGATTATTCGTAATCTTGTGTTATTTGACTCTATATTTTGTAATATTGGTGGTGTTTTACGTAATATAGCTTGGTTATTGTGCACAAATGAAGTGGATGGGAATAACACCACGGAGCATGGATACCGACTTGCCACAAAAACTCCCTAGAAAGTTTTAACAAGACGGCCACCATCTTGTTGGTTCACTGAAATGGCCACAAGCAACTTGTAATATCTTTACCCACTCGACAATGGCAGTAATATTCTACTAGAAGATGGGTTGCCAAAAATAAAATAGTCTGTCTAGTCGAAATAATCTTTACAATTGTAGCATTTAATTGAAACGTCATAAACAATACTTTAAGAGCTTTCAAACTGTTTCGAGTTATTACAAAGTTGTTAAGAGTTAAGTCTGGAATTGAACTATAATTATGTTATACGACCGTTTCGGTGAAATGTTTGTTGAGAATTTTTGCTTTTCAGTCTGTACTAACTAAAAGTCTATATTATTTAGTTATAGACGGAACGTAAGAGCGAAAATCGGAATCGACATTCTGCTGCCAATTGTCAATTGTTCGGATCAACGGATCTTATGACGCTTACTAACCGGTTCTTATACTTCCTATGTGTCGAAGAAGTAGCCACTACGTAAAATCTATAAATAAAGTGATTGTCCTCGCATACAACTCAATAATTTTTCGTCTAATCTATTTCATTACATAGTATAAAACAAAGTCCCCTACCGCATCTGTCTGTCTGTCTGTTCGCGATAAACTCAAAAACTACTGAACGGATCTTTATGCGGTTTTCACCAGTGAATAAAGTGATTCACGAGGAACGTTTTGGTATATGGTTTGTCCAGGATTTTTTTATAATCAGGGCAGTCGGACAACGTTTGCCGGGTCCGCTAGTTTAATATAAGCTGTTATATTTATTTGCTTTATTAAAAATAAATAAAGGTACATAAATAAGCCAATTAATTCTTTTAACAAATATGAAAATGAATGTTTTCCAATTTCATCACCATCGTTAGCCTGTAAGAAACCCACTGCTATAGGCCTCTTTCCGAAGAAAAGTATGGGCATAATCGCCACGCCAGCCCACGACTCTGAGAAATCCACAGTTCTGTTTTCGGACATACTACGAGTAAGTCACCTGCCGCATCTGTCTGTCTGTCTGTTCGCGATAAATTCAAAAACTACTGAACGGATTTTCATGCGGTTTTGACCAGGGGATATAGTGATTAATGAAAAACGTTTTAGTATATAATTTGTCAAGGTTTTTTTTTATAATCAGGGCAGAACAATGTCTGCCGGGCCCGCTAGTTAAAGATATAAGAAAAAAAATACTGGTTGGGTTTTTAGAATAAATGACGGAACACAGTTCCATGGTTTTTGTGATTTTTGCCTGTGTACTACTCTGTTGGTTTGTACCTATAGTGGTTGCGCCGCTTTATGTATGTTTGAAAATTCCCGCATTATGGATTAAATCGCGTCACTTTGGATTTGACCAATTAATGCGATCAGGTCACGCCATCTAGTCTTCCCCAATCACATTTCCCTTTAACTATGGCACATGCTTATTCGCCGCGAGCGCGACGCTCGCGCCGCCAATAGTCTCGATTGCCGCCGCCAGTGTTCAACGCGCGGCGGCCATTGTGTTGTGGAACTTCGCCCGCTATCGTCGTGTAGTTTACGCGGCTCGCAGTGTCCTTGCCGAGCCGCGCCGCATGCTGGCATATTGAGTTTTTGCAAGCTCGAGTGAGAAATAAACGCATCGCTACATACGTGCCGACATTTATTATGAACAATAAGTGTTTTGTGAGAGAAGACTCGGTGGAAAGAAACGAGAAACACCTAGCCGGCTAGCCACGTGGAGACTGCATCGCCGCAAGGTATGTGCCAGGTTTCCATCCTGCCCTTCTCTCCTTAATCGTAACTGATCGCAATAGTTGAATATCAATATAGCAACTCCGCATATACAGTCCACTTAAATTGATCATAGAAATCCCCGCACCCGCATGCCCCACGGTGACGTCGACATCGCCGCGGCGTCACCATATAGCATAGAGAAACTACTAAACCAATTTTGATGAAATTTTATGTGGTAATAGTGTATATACTGTAGAAGCTCAGTCACATCTAAGTCGTGCTTTATACTGAATTTGTTTACCTTACCGTAACTCCATGGAGAGTACTTTAACATTTTTAAAATGAAGCCCCAATGAAACAGCCTGTTCCAGCTAGTTGTAATATAAAGATAATACAACAAGACTCAATTTTACCACAATGATATAAATAGGAAGGGAGTGTAAAGCAAGTTGCGCGTAACAACAATGCTAATTGAATTACAGTGTTAGCAGAGTAGGGAAGTTTGTCTTCGCAAAGTTCTCTCGGCCGCGAGATGGACTGCGCCGAACAAACAAACTTACGATAATACTGAATCCTGATTCAATATTACTTCTATAGTTAGACGAGATAGTTTCTTTCTGTCAACTTGACGGTCTAAGTATTTATTTAGTTGTAATACGTCTGTGAGTAATAAGAAAATGGATATGGTATAAATATTTTTAGTGTGCAAAGGTTTCTATGTATACCAATTTTATGCTAATTAATCGGTACAGAAATGAATGTGTTGTAGCTCCACCTTTTTTAGAGTTATCGTTAAATGGAAAGCATAAAAATCTTTTACATATTCGAATGTGACATGTATTTTTTAATACTTTGATAAGTACACTGCACGTGGAACTGTTGAATAAAATATGTAAAAATTATTGTTATAACTTGGTTTAACTTGAAAAAGGTTAAAGCAACTTTAGTAAAATTTTGAACATGTGTATACGTCTATCTGTCTATTAGCGATAAACTCAAAAGCGATTGAACGGATTTTAATTCGTTTTTCACCAGTAGATTAAGTGTTTCATGAGAAAGGTTTAGGTATATAATTTGTCAAGGTTCTTTTTCGAGGCTGAATAACGTCCACCGGCCCGCTAATACTGACTATATTCGTAAAAGTGATATGAAAATTGATAGGTAGAATACTTTGAGAAGAATAATTAATCTATACTAATATTATAAAGGGGTAAAGTTTGTGACGTTGTGAGTTTGTGACGTTGTGACGTTGTGGCGTTGTAACGGGTAATCTCAGGAACTACGGGTCCGAGTTGAATAATTCTTTCAGTGTTATATAGCTCATTCATCGAGAATGGTTATAGGCTATATATCATCACGCTAAGGCCAATAGGAGCGGAGCACAGATGAAAAATGTTTCAAAATCGAGATTTTTTTTTTGAGAGCTTCTGCTGTGTGTCAGCGTTAGCCCAGAGTAGTAACTATTACTACGCGGACAAAGCTAATATTATCTATAATCTATACTAATATTATAAAGAGGTAAAGTTTGTGAGGTTGTAAGGGATAATATCTGGGGAGACGGAGAAAAATGGTCGAACGAAAACGTTTCTTACGAACGCTGCCTTAATTATGAGATATATATGATTGAGTTCTAGAGAAAAGTTGTAGCTTGATAATGCCTATTACCGCCCAACGAAGTGGGCACGGGTCGGCTAGTTCATAATAAAAGCATACGAAGCTGCAGGTACAGCTACTCTTATTGATATTATAAAGGAGGAATATATTGGCGACGATGAATGAATATTTGTTAGCCTTTCACATAAAAAAACTACTAAACGGATTTTTATGAAATAGTGTCATGCAAATTAGAAAAACTCCTGTCGTCTTAAAGGTATCTCGGCGTGTGCTAAATAAACCGTTTCAGTTACACAAAAATGACGTGTGGTATCAACATTTTTAAAAATACAAGGGTCACAGACAAAAACCGAAACACTATGGAACGTACCACACAGACACAGAAGTAGTGGTAACATGGGAAGATGAATTACAACCGAGAGAAGGCAAGAGCTAGAAAGAAATCATAAGGAATCGCGATACTTGGCTTTCTCTGTAAGACGCTTTTGCCCGAAGACGGGTCCACAAAAACTAATTTTATTTTTACTATATTTTATGTCAATAATAACAACATACCTACTTACAGTTGCTGAAACAAAGAGGTTTTTTATCTATTTTTATACAAACAAAAACTTTGCAAGACGCAATGAGCGATTTAAAAAAAATTGGAAGAGGAAAACTGATAGGAACGCGTCACAGCTGGCCTAGACATACTCGTCACGTATTGCGCTTGCGTCAGACTACTGATGTCTTGTATAGCGGGCTGTGTATACGTTATATTGATATTTTGTGTTGAGCTTATGCAGCAGTATGTTTGATCAATTAATAAACTATATAAAAAAATATGGAATAATTACTCGGAGTGCCAATAAATGTAAAAACCAGACTAATGTTAATATTTCAATTTACAGATAATGAAATTTAAATAATTTAGAATACAATCGATTTAAATAATCTATTTTTTTATTTATATATTAACACATGAAGAATTTATATAATATTTTGTACTTCTTATTATCGTCGAATTTTGACCACTAGTTACATTTAATATCGAAATTTTACGACACCATTTCACAGCACAACTAATTTGTCCACAATGGTGCATTATTAAAGCACATTGTCCATTTCAAAGCATCTTCAGATAATCGTGTTTGGATTATACTAAATTGGGTTAATCAGTTTAAACTAAATGCCTCCAAATTATATATTTCCCAAGATATACGCGATACTAGAAGTGGCTTAACATTATATAATATACACTATAATACTAGCTTGTATAAATTCCACTACTGGGTCGAAGACTGAAAATTCAATCGACAAAAAACACTTATTAAGCGTTGCTTTCTATTACATAGCAATGTGTTACCCATAACATACTAAAAGTGAGATGAGCAACAAAAAAATAAATAAAAGCAATAATAAAGAAAACGCACGAGCAGAGGCAAGAAAAAATAACCTTCCGTTTTCCCGTGCAATTACATTCAAGCTTTTCCTCTGATTCCTTCCTTCTGACGACAGATTAAACCACCTTTTTGTGGTTCCAACGACGAGGATGCCCGCACGTTTACGCGTAATGTTTCTGATTTTATATCTTGCGGTTTATACATTTGTTGTACAACTCGTAGCTTGCCCGTGACTTCGTCTGTATCCTTACAAATGATAACACCATACATTATCTTCCTTGAATTCTAAATTTTTTGCAACGCGCCCCCTACCGTATATAACCTATGAGTATAGCCTATATTCCAGAGCAAAGTTAGTTTTCTATAAAAAAAATTATACCAGGACCAATTGTTTTTTTTTTAATAATAACTTTAACAATTTTGTAGTAATATAAAATGTAGAAAATATAAAAAAGTTAATGTAATGTAATTAAGTAGTATAATTTATTTTTCGGACGCTTACTTTGCAGACGCTGGTTAGACCTTATGATATAGAATAAAATAATGTACCATGGAATAGACCGTCAGAAAGACCTACTAAAAATCCTTAATCCTTAATATCTAAAACCAAAATCAGAATAAAAAATCTATTTAGGCCCCGAGGAGGCGCTTGTGAACCTCAAAACTACCACCGGTTCAGAAAACAACCCAATCATCGAGAAAAACCGGCAAGAATCTCGATCAGATTTATCTTTTCATCATACATAGTTTTACAAACATATATAACTTACATTCGTTTTTGATGGATGCATAGAGAAGCGTTATTTCCAAACCTTTAAGAATAATCCACAGTAACCATTTTTGTCTTTCACATATTAATCCTTATTCAATTAAACAGTGGTTACGTTCGATTCCTTTGATTGATCAAAATGATTATTTACACTATATTTAGTTTAGAATTCTAATCGTTTTAGAAGATATCACAGATTTAAAATTAAGATTTACCATAGAATGTATCGGTTTGTACATGTGCCTAAAATGTGTAGACGTTTATACCGATTATAACAGCGGCAATCTATAATCGCTGTTTTGACACATTACAATAGGGTCGTGAAATATCGATTTATTTTAGATGGTCGTTGTACTGGCCAGCGATCCTATATACATAATCATGTATAGGATATATATCATTTCAAATTTTGAAAACATATATACCAAGTTGTGTTGTAAATAAGTACTAATAATTATAATCCATTAAGGATTTTGTGTGTGTATTTTCTTGTTGGTAAAAACCTGAAAAGATTTGCTCGCAGAGCCATATTTTATAGTTAGATATTGTAGTACTTATTCGATACATTTTAGGACTAATTGCACGTCACTATTAACAATAAAGACCAGCAATTTCCTCCTTCAAATATAATTATTAATTTGTATGAAACTTCGTGAACGGTCAAACGTCAAAACGGCCATCACAGCGTGCCTCTATAAGAGTACATTGAACTCAAGCGAACCGGGGTTAGAAGCTAGTAACTTCCACAAAGTCGTAGTCCGGTGAAGCTGTTAAGGCCTTTCTAGGCCAATAGAGTCAGTTCGAGAAAAAAAAAATCCACTAAGCCTCGAAAAAAAAAATGTTTTTGGGCCACATTGATTTTAAGTGATTATATAACTAATTAATTAATTTCGCATTACTAATAAAAAAATTGTGCGGTCGATTACACCCAATTATAGTAAATATCTCGTAATAAATAATAATGGATACAGGAAATATCAATCCATTTGACAGACAAACCGTTGTGCTCAGAATAAGGAAAAATGAAACATTATTTTTAGAGATATATCTGTATCCTTTTTCATTGTTATTGTTGGGTATCTTACCTTTCGAACTATACATACCAAATATAATGCTTTTGGGAATAGTAAAGTCCCTTACTATTAAGAAATTAATGAAATAGTGCATTGCATTACTCATTATATAGATAAAACTAGCTTCTGCCCGCGACTTTGGAATAACTACTTTGGGCGACAGTTAACTTTAACTCGCGACTTTGTTTACGTAGAAGGTGAATATATTTTTAAACAATACGTACGTTAACCCCAATTTCGAAGGTCGAGAAGAACCGGCAAGAAACACAACCTGGTTTATCTGAAGCATATATTTTTACTACAGTGATACAAGTACTGTCACAGTTGTTTTAAGCTGATGTATAGTTATAAATAACATCTCTAGACATCACTATCATCTATGTAATGATTCACTCTATAATTACCTTGTTAAAACAAAAAAAACACTTGATTAGTTACCAAGTTTTAAATTTCTCACAAAATATTCAATCAAATATCCTTTATTCACTTTAAGCCCTGAGAAGGCGCTTATGAACGTCAAAACTACCACTACTAAACACAACAGTCATCGAGAAGAACCGGCAAGAAACTGGATCGGGTTATTTTTATAACATTATATATATACATATATATACTTAGTCTGGCCATAAATACTGTTACAATTAAAAATACACAAAATATTACATTTGAATTTGGAATCTGTCATTTTTATATGATTATTCATTGAGTTTCCTCATTTTGGCGCCAATACATTGTACAATATTTTGCGGTATTAAAATGGAGTGGGATGATAAAGAGACCTAATCGCTGTGATTGCATTACACAAAGTAGGTATGGAGCCAAATGCAATATTTAAAACTCTCCATACGCTAGGAATTAGTAAAATGTTTGTGTACCGGGCTATTAATAAGTACAATGAGACCTCCTCTGTTTGTGACAGAAAAAGATCTGGCCATCCACGTAGTGTTCGTACGAAAGAGGTGGTCAAAGCAGTAAGGGAAAGAATTCGAAGAAATCCTGTCCGAAAGCAAAATATTTTATCTTGGGAGATGAAGATACCACCTAGAACCATGTCGCGTATTTTAAAAGATGACTTAGGACTTGCAGCTTATAAGAGACGTACTAGTCATTTCTTAACTGATAATTTAAAAAAGAATAGGGTAATAAAATCGAAACAACTACTGATGCGGTACGCAAATGGAGGTCACAGAAACATTTTGTTTACGGATAAGAAAATTTTTACAATTGAGCAACATTTTAACAAACAAAATGACCGGATTTATGCTCCAAGCTCTAAGGAAGCTTCCCAATCAGTCGACAGAGTGCAACGTGGGCACTATCCGACTTCAGTGATGGTTTGGTGGGGTATTAGCTATGAAGGAGTGACTGAGCCATACTTTTGTGAGAAAGGTATCAAAACATCGGCACAAATGTATCAAGATACCATTCTTGAGAAGATAGTGAAGCCCCTTAACAACACCATGTTCAATAACCAAGAATGGTCCATCCAAGACTCGACGCCGGGTCGTAAAGCTCGGTCTACGCAGTTTTGGTTGAAAACGAACGTTTCGGACTTCATTAGAGCTGAAGACTGGCCGTCGTCTAGTCCCGATCTTAGTCCGCTGGATTATTTATTTACGGTCAGTTTTAGAGAGTACGGCTTGCTCTAAACGTCATGATAATTTGGAGTCCCTAAAACAATGGCAGTGAAGAATTTTCCCATGGAAAGAGTGCGTGCTTTTATTGATAACTGGCCTCAACGTATTTCAGCCAATGGAGACCACTTCGAATAAGCTTTTTATATTTTAAATTGTTTTATATTTATGTATTAAACTAACACACTGTAAAAGTAATAAATGCTATTTGCAATAGAAATTTTTATTTTCTTTGTTACAGTATTTATTGCAAGACTAGGTATATATGTATATACATACATTAGACGCCTGACAATCGTTTTTAGTGGATGCACAGAGAGGAGTCAATCCAGACATCACCATCGTTCATATATAATTGATATATAATAAATAGCCTTTTGAAACCAAAACCCGCTTGACATGGCGCTTAAACTTACTGTTCGGCAAATCATATGCTTTGGGACATTGTTGCAAATCCTAACATTAGTACCTAAAAAACTGTTACTGATTCTGAAACATGGGATAACCAGTTTGTCAGCTTCTAGTAGTTAGATCACGACCGTCTTCTACGAAACCCAGCTTTTCAAAGTTTTTGCGGACATGTATTAAATTGTCAAGAATGTATTGCTCGAATTCACTTGAAAACGCAAAATTGTATAATATTTAATCAAGGAAAAAATATTAGTTTCCTCAAACGCAATCGTTTATACGCCTTTCCATTACGTTCCAATGATTGTTCGTAATATCGCTCGAGTGAAGTCAGATGTAAGAACTAGCGAATTCTAAATTTACGAGACGATAAACGCAAATATGTTTTCCTCATTCGGTAAATACCAATTTCCCGATGGGAAGGATGGAAAAGACATTATTTGTGTGTAAAAGACGCACCTAGGAGAAACATGAAAGGGAGGCTTCGCTGGGAAATATCAAAGAATTGTTGGCTTTATGTTGGCTCCACACTGAGCTCGTCATACTAATTCCATTTTAATGATGAATCACAATATACATAAATATATAAGATTAATATTAGAAAAAAAAACCAAACTTGTATGTCTTGCTCTGTAAACATAGAAACGACATTACATGTTTACTTTTTACATTTTTTCTTTACTATTTTATAATGTACTTTGACATAACATTACGTTGCTTTTTATCATAATTTAAAGAATTTGTAACCGAAATGTGACGATACTTCAGTTAATATTTAAGAAATAGGTTTTCGTTACATAAATCTTCTCATTTTAAAAAAATCCATTGTCATGATGTTTATCCACGACGAATTCCGAAACTACTTAATCGATCTTCATGATCTTTATGTATAATTTGGTCCAACTTGAGAGATAGGATAATTTATATTTCGATTTATGGCCTCAATATTTTTAAATTTCAAATTAAATGATTATCATTGTTAGGAATTGTAAGTTTCAACAGTCTCGAACAGATGGCGCTTTAAATTAGTTTGTTGACAGAAAACTATAGGACCGACTGTAATATCTATATCTCATAGACGGCGCTACGTCCTAATTCTGCATTTCTTATCGAATTTTAATTTAATTTTCCATTCTTCACCCCGACACTTTTTAGGCAGACTCATTACCCTATACCAAATACATTATCATAATGTAATAAATATGCAATGAATGCAATATCTTTTACAGATATATTAAGCTAGCGGGACCGGCGGTCTTTGTTCTGCCCTGATAATAAAAAAAATCTTGACAAATTATATACCTAAACCTTCCTCATGAATCACTTTAGCGCAACGTAAAGAGATACTCACGCAGGCCGGCATGACAGCGGCGACCGGCGATGGATAGTATGTCTATCGGTGGTCATCATTGTTTTTGGGTTGTACTGTGCTTACTATCAGGAACAGTGCAGCCAATATGCCGTGCTACAATAAAAACAAACTACTGGTGAAAACCGCCTGAAAATCCGTTCAATAGTTTTTGAGTTTATCGCAAACAGACAGACAGACGCGGCAGAGGGCTTTGGTTTATAATCTGTAATGATGAAATAAAACATTCATTGTTTGTGTTAACACTGAACGTCAAACACATATTAATTTGTGGTTAAAAAGTCGCTCTACGTATAGATTACATAATCATTAATGAAGTTATAATATGTATCTCAATTAGTCGAAAAATAATTAATAATTACGTATTGATATACCATCGTAGCTGACGTAATAAATAAAAAAAAGGAAATTATTATGCTGGTTGAATTTTATTATTTCTATAGTTTTAAAAGGGAAGGCATATACTATGTCAGAGATTGTAAAATGGGCCGTTAAAGAAAACGCAAATAAATTTGCAAATCTATTATTTTATTTGTATATCTTCTACTATTACTGACTACAAATCGAACCTGAAATCTACAGATTATTTGACAAAAAAACTTCAAAAACGTTTTAATCCAAAAAAAAATACGGCCAAATTCCAACAATAGCACAATCTATATCATTATTTAATCTATGTTCGCAAACAGACAAACGAAAGCTTATAAAAGACCGTCATAAATTTAATATAATTTGTAGGTGGTAGAACCACACTGAAGCTATTACTGGTTTCAGCATGAATGGGTCGGCTCACCCGGGGTACTACCACCCGACCCACAGAAAACCGATGTGCTTGCACTGTTGCGTTTCGTTCGGTCTGTGAGAGCGTCGGAGACCCACCCACCTCACACCACGCCCCCAAACATGAGAGCGGCTTAAAACGCCGTCAACGCACTTGCAACTCCCCTGGTGTTGCAAGTGTCTATGAACGGTGTTGATCACTTATTATCAGGTTACCCACTTGTTCGTTTGTCTCCTATGATAAAAAAAAAACTAGTTACAGCTAATTGTTAATGTTTTTTTTAAATATAGTTCTTGAATTCGAAACTCGATTTTCTTATTCTGAATCTGAATAAAACTAATAAAGTTTCTTAGACTTACGTCAGGTTTTATTACGAGGACTTTTAGGGCGCTTTTAGTTTAGACGATTTGTGTCGGACTGCTGTCGTACGGTTGATACACAGATTTATAAGTTGGTGTCGTACTATAGCCTGATGATAGCAGTACGACCGAAATCGTCTAAATATGAGTGCCATGTGGTTGCAGTCCGACTGTATTTTAGTGACGTCCACCAATATTTGCCTTCAGTCGAACCATGAATAACAGATGAGGAAGCGTTATTGGTTGGTTTAGTCTCGTTAAAAATATGAATACAGAAATAAATGATTAATTGGAGAATTCTTTTAAAATTATTTTTATTTTTAAAATAATTTTAAAATTTGTTATATATTATTCACATATACCTTCCAAATCCTTTTTTCTGTATACGAATAAAATAATCATCATATGTAGAGTTTATAAATTCTATTATAGTCTATACATTTTTCTCTTTTTGTGTCATCCATAATAAGAAACGCAAAGTTATTTGACACAGGGAGACGTGGTAGCGGCCAATCAATACCAGGCGGAAGTGCAAAGTAACGTCCACTATAATGTTTGATGGTAGTAGAATTAATAAGTAATCACTTCCTACTCCCCGGCTAAAAGGTTTGTGAACAGCACTAGTGGATTATAGTAGGAGATAGATTATAGGAGTAAGTATTCATGATGAATTTCCCAGTGTAAAAAAGGTATACCCGATGACATATCTATATCTATACATATATTAAATATATAAATGTAACGTATTTGTACTTTTAGATTTTTGTGAAAAAAATTGTTGCAGGTGTCTTCGAATAAGTAATAAAATGTATTTCAATCATTTTTAGAAATGTCTGTATGTCTATCTGTCTGTCTGTTTGTTTTAAAACACATCACTGCTAAAAAAACTTCACCAAGAAAATCATAAAGCATTCATCGAGTAGCATTTAGTCTTAGTTTTATTAAGTTCACTCTATCAAAAGTTATTGTAATTTTGATTACGACGCGACTTAATACATTCAGATGATTTTATTAGTCACTGTTTTTTTACATTAGGTTCCACGCAGACGGAATCGTGGGCACAACTAGTCGCTAATAATTATAAGCAGAAAGGGCTTCGTAATCTCTACGAAGAGAAACATCAAACAAACCAGAAGACTTACAACGGAAATATTCCTTGAAACACGCCGTCTGGAGCGAATAAAGTAGTAAATCCCTACATTTTATACGTATAATCATGCCGAATTGAAGTTGAAAAATTTCGCTGCGAAATTATAAATTGCTTGAATGGGCATAATATTTGATGTTAGAAAGTCGTAATAAAGTTCTCAGAGGAAATTACCTGCGTATTTCGCTGGAATCTCGCCTGAATACTGGCTGTCAATTATCATGATTCGTGAAATGTATTCTCTACCGAGTATGACGTTTTTCTACCCTTCATATTATTCCGCTTTCATTTCTGCGTGAACCAAATCGTTTTCTCTTTATGGTATCGTAAATTTGTGATATTCAAATCAGCATTATCACCAGCAGTAAAGCGCTGACAGTTTAGCTATAGTGTGTTCGAATACCATGTTCCGACTGAGCGAAAATTTTTCTGTGTAGGAAAATATCATGATGAAACCATATTGTAGCTCTATCTCAAACTAGCTTTTACCCGCAACTTCGTCCGCGTGGAATAGTTACTTTGGGCTAACGCTAACATGCAGCGGAAGCTCTCAGAAGGAAAAAAAAACCATTTTGAAACATTCTTCATTGGTGGTCTGCTCCTATTAGTCTTAGCGAGATAATATATATATAATAACCTTCCTTAATAAATGACCTATCTAACACTGAAAAATTTTTTCAAATCGGATCCTTCCTGGGATTAGAGCGTTCAACCAAACAAACAAACCCTTCAGCTTTGTAACATTAGTATAGATAATATAGACTGAAAACGCGTCATCAAGCACCTCTTGGTGTTTTCCGGCAGCTGCACTTGAAAGCCATTTGAGTATATTTAGCGTGTTTACCATCTTAGAGTACATCGGCATTTAACATCAGGCGAGATTGTGTTCAAAGTATTGAAACACAAAATGTAACGAGTCGAAAAAATCATAAAAACTTTTTACCTTCATTATGTATAATTGTAAGTACATATTATATCTTTACTGAAAAAATTGCGAATTTCTTCTCAAAAAACTTTTATTGTTTCGCGGAAAGCAATTTTTATTATCTGGATTAAAAAAAAATTGCAGTCATTGTTGTAATTATAATTATGTAATTGCTACCTGACTCATAAAAACTTTTTTAGTATTTATGGGGATAAAGTCTAGTCTAATTTGTCTAATTAACAAAATATATTTTTACATTACATTCAATTCCAGACTCTGCTGTTTTAGCTAAGACACATTGGTATTTTTGAACATATAAACATTTCCATAGCTTGTTGACTATACTATAGATTAAATTACTCTAGAGGCAATTTATTATAGTGTATATACATCATACATACGTTGTTTGTTGTATTGTCTACCACTATTAAAGAAATCTAGCAACTCCTCGGGCGATCGCGACGCCTAAACACATTTCCTATTGCGAAGATTAATGATTCATATATATAAATAGACACCTCAATTTTGTATGATTATATATATATACATTTAAAATTGAGGTGTCTATTTTTTGTCTGAGCTAATCTTCGAAACGCGGAAACGATTTTACGTAACGAAAAATATACACCGAAAAACCACCATCACGCGCTGTTCCCAAGCGGTCGCCCATCCAAGTAATGCCCGCGCCCGACGTTGCTTGACATCGGTGATCGGACGAGAACCGGTGTTTTCAACACTAACCGACACAGTGTTTACCCTCATCACTTCTCGTTACACAAAAATGTTATCGATAAGAAATTATAAGAAGTTTCATTAAAAGAAAAAACAAAACGCTGTCGAGAATTAATTTAGACGACTTAGTTTATGTATCGCTTAGTTTATAAAAAATAAAACAATTTTATAATTTGGGCACTGACATAAGTATAACAGAAAAACTCGTTCCAACTCGAAAACGTTTACAAACAATTCAAACAGAGATAACTCGCAAACTTTAACGCTCGATTAAATAATTTACTTAATTCGTTATATATAAAACGCTTATACAAGTCCCATCTCATCGGGAGCCGAACGAATTTATTCGCCGCGAATCCTATCGCATCGCGTTAATGTCTTTAAAACTCCGCTTTATGGTATCACGGTTCGGCGGTTATAGTCTGTAACTTCGCCTTTAAAAATTATTAAAATTTTATAGTGTAATTTCGGGGTGCGAAATAAAATACGCAGGTGCGAATGAGAATAATCGTTTACGGGTTTTATTATGTGAACACATCATGACGATATTTATTGCATAAATCAGCTATGCCCGTTAAAATCGTTTCGTTACCTCATAGAAGCTATATGTTATGTATATTAATTGTTTGTTGTAGTTTATTTTTTTAATCTACATAAATAAAATGATAGTGATGTTATTTATTTATTTACACATTATGCGTTAAATACGCAATGGCGGACTTAATGCCTAAGGCATTCTCTACCAGTCAACCATTAGGTGGTGCAGAGATAAATGTTGGTAGGTGTAAAAGGTGAGGTTTTTATGAAATTATGTTTAGCCTATTTAATATTACAATATATAAATAAAATATCAACACCCATATACTACATATATAATACATATATACTACACATATACAATACATACACATAACAACATCATACATAAATATCAATACAATAAATAAACGTATAGTTAGTCAACATCAAGTACTAAATACAGCATTAACCAGATAATTCTGCTAAATGACACTGGTAAAGCCGACGTACCCTGACTTTAAAACTGAAACGGTTAGATGACATCCTAGTAGTGACATGTTAGTAAGGAGAAAATAAATAGGACATTACAGGGTCGGCAACGCGCATGTGACACCTCCGGTGTTGCAAGCGTCCATAGGCTCCGGTGACTACTTAACATCAGGCGGCCCGCGTGCTTGTCTGCTACCATCGTGGTATAAAAAAAAAAATATCCGTCATCTTAATTATGAATTTCGCAATAGAAGGTTAATAATAGAAGCCAAAGGTCGGCGTCATTATGGTTGTAGGTGTAGTTACGTACTATCATATGGTGCATTGTATTCAATGTCTGAGACTTTGAAGCCTACTAGTGATAACGACAGGATTGAGGTCCTATTTTAAAGTCAGTTATAGTTCGCCATACGCTACACTTGCTTCCTACTTCACTTTTGGTATTTTATTAAAAATAAAAAGTAGTTTACGACCTTCTGCAGACGTCAGGCTACCGTTATACCTAATTTCATTTTGACCGGTTCAAAATCTTAGTCGTTATGCGGTAACAAACAGACCGTATTTATATGATTAGTTTGATAATTATAAAAGATTTCTGAAAAATTAAAAGTCAGCAGTAAACAGAAATGAAATATCATCTAATTTAAATATTTAACCAGTTATATGTTTCTAAATAAGCAAACGATTTACAATCAGTAGAATTCTGAGAAGCGTCACAATATAAATAAGAAAAAAAGTGTTTCAGGTTTACACACTTATTGCGTTACGATTCATTTTTCGGTAACCCATGGAAAAATCATAAAAAAGTACGTGCAATTTTCCTAATATTATCGGACAGTTCAAAGGGTTGTCATTTGTTGAGTCGAGAAAGTCGAGAATCGTCTGCCGTCAATCAGGATTAAATGTAGAGAGATAGAATACAATATTTATTTTACGAATATGATAAATCATCTGGTGATTTACAAAGCGTTCGATTTTAACTATTATCAGCGGTACAATATGAACACGTAGTCACGACAAATAAAGAAAAATAACTTATCAAACACTGTCACGAATTGCGATGTAATAATTTCATAAGAGAGACAAAACTTTCGCAGAGTTTCGGAATTCGTGGCTTACGCTTTGGTAACATTAACCCATCACGTTTACCAGAGAGTCTTTAATCTGAGAAAACTTGACCTATACGAGTAAGTTATCGTCGAGGATGACTATGGATTATATAAGCTATGATTTATCCCTATATTCTTACAACTACAAGATATTCTAAATGAAAACGATGTATTATGCAATTAAATAATTAGATATTTCCTAGCGAGAATAGTTGGTCCTGCAAAATATATCAGCGCATATCTCAGTACTTCACATGTCATAATGGTTAGTTTCAGTTTGGGTAAGTATACTCAAGTATCCCTAAAATTAAGGAACAAATTAAAAAACTGCTAGACATGTTAATAATATGTTTATAATAGGTTTATTGTTTATACGAGTTCATGGTTCCTTGGTCGATATAGGTTTGTATCCTTGCGAATTTCAAAGGTTGGTAACACAACAGTGATGGCTCTGGTGTTGCAGTTGTCCATAGGTGATGGTAACCATTTAATATCAGGTCTAACCGTTCGCTGCCCATTCACGTAATATAATACATTGCCTAGAGTTTTTAATTAAGGTATACAACATAATGAATCCATAGCACGGTATTACGATTTTTCCTTAGCTTTTGGATTGCACTATGTTTACAACCATATACAATATTACAATGTCATCACTTTGCCATATTAAACATATGTTACAATCATCAGCCTGTAAGAGATCCACTGCAGGGTCATAGGCCTCTTCCTGAAGGAAGGTGTAGGCATACTCATTACGCCAGCCTACGACATATTAGCGATTTCTTTCTTCGACAAGTCCACAGTTCTATATTTTCCCACACACAGTAGTACTACAAGGACACTCCTCAAGTTCAGATTCCTTTACTACGTTTTTCTTCACCGTCAGCCGATAGTGTTGCCAAATGTACCCGAATTATAAAGATATATATAAAACGAAATATTTTCTTTAGAAGTGGTTTGTTTTCCTATATAGAATTTGAAGCTGCGATTATCAACACGAGTACAGATCAAGTTATAATTGATCCATCGTCACTTCAAAAACGCAACTTAATACATCTTTACAAGTTTAAACGGCGCTCGAGACATCTCCCCCTTCATTTATTATTTATAATTAGTGAACTGTTCAGACATTGTGTCATCAGTTGCGAGCCCGGGACACAAACATTAATCATCTCAATTAAGTGTACCAGTGGACTCACACAAGCCTTTCTCTACATTTTTAAGGTTCACATTGGACGATGAGGTCTTTTAATTTTGTAATATTTTTAAAATCTAATTAATCAATTCTTGATAAATTGCCGGCAGTCGGACTCAGTTTTAACTTAAAATAAATTCATTATTAATTTTAGAATTATGCTTATGAGACAAAGCGTGCCTTTAATCATAGATAGATATTTGACCGAGTTAAGTCTTAATTAAAAATTTATGTCCTCATTTTCAATCTCTGTTATATTACCTACAAAATATTATGGTTCTCGTATGTACCATTAATTAATTAAATAGATGAGTTACTTTATTACAAAGTCTTCTATAGACTTAAGTCGCTTCATCATTAAAATTACAATAACTTTTGATAGAGTGGACCGATTTTAATGAGCCAAGACTAAATGTTACTCCAGGATATGCTTTATGATTTTCTTGGTGACTTTTAACGTGAAGGCAGTACTTTAGCAGTGATGTGTTCAAACAAACAGACAGACATTTCTAAAAAGGATTTAAATTTACTTTATTACTTATTCCAAGACACCTGCAACAATTTTTGTCACAAACATCTAAAAGGTACAGACACGTTAGATTTAAATTCTTATTATATATATGTATATAGATATTCAATCTAAGCCTGCCGGTTTATTAATATACTAGCTGACCCGTGCAACTTCGTCTGCACCAAATCGGTTATTACCGGTTTCAATTGTATTTTTAAACGCAAATAATCTTAAAAATCCTAAAAGCCGATTGCAGCGACATCTAGCACTTCCAATTGTGAATCCAAACTATCCAGGGACTCACTCAAACATATACCCAGTTGGTATGTGAGAAATCTTTTAAAATAAGCCTAGAATCTGTTCGCAGCATTACCTAAAGTAGTGTCATCAAAGTGAAGATCAAAACTAACTTACATATATTGCCGATAAATGTCTTCCCAGTACCCCTTGTAACTTCATCACGTAACGTACTGTAAAAATTGAACTTTATCTACATTAAATTTCCATTTTGTTTTAGTTGTTTGTCTGCATTTAATTTTAATTTTGTCACATTTATGTTACTTCTGACATATAAACCACCTTTTTTACTGATTTATTTGCGGGGTGGTAGGGTGTCTGTACCCGACTGGATCGCGACCACCGTACACCAGGTGGAACACCCGCCATAGGGGGGGGGTTGGGGGGGGCGGGGTTCGGGGGGGGGGGGGGTATATACCGAGGAGGGGGGGGGGGGGGGGCTCTCAAAGGGGGGGGTGCCGGGGGGGGGGGGGGGGGGGGGGGGGGGGGGGGGGAGGAGGTTTTGGGGGGGGGGATGTTTTTTGGGGATTATAGTGTGCAGCACAGGGGAGAGAAAGGGCCATTCGAAGAAAAAAAAAAAAAAAAAAAGAGAAACTGAACTTGGGATAACATACCTTTCTAACAGTGAAAGAATTTTTGAAATCGGATCAGTAATAGGTACCAAGCATTCCTCGAAAACAAAACTTTACCTCTCATTATAATATTAATATAAATACAACATAGTATGGTAACTGCAAACACCTCAACTTATTTATTTTAATCGTATATTTACTAACCTGAAACCCAAATACTTCAAGACTCAACAATATTTAGAAAACTAATTTTATCAAATATCGAAACAACACACGTACTGATAGAACTCTAATTGAGATTCATTTTCTACAATGCAATGTAACTATTATCTAGGTTTATGTTTTAGGAAAAAATCTTGTCACCTTTGTTTAGCAAACATTTTTCATACAATAAAATAAGTGTAACAACATATAAGTGACAGTTTTGTTTACACATATTTGTTTCATATGTGGTAGATAATTACGTATAGAAATGTCATATAGCCGTAGCTCAGTTGTAACGCGCTGGACATTATATGGTTCAACGGAGCCGACGGTTCGGAACCCAACAGTCTTTTTTTTTGGTATTTTTTTTTAAAGTAGCTTTGGGAGATATAGCTTAAATTTTTAGCTAGTCTGTCTGGTATATATAGCACAAAGAAAATTTACCTAAATCGGTTAAGAATTTCATTAACTACAAATTTTTGACTTTCGTCCGTTATCCTGGAGAATTCCTTGTGTTTTATGAGACAAAAAGTATCCTAGATGTAACCTTGTAATATTAGTTATCACTGTGCCAAATTTCGACAAAATTGGTTCAGTACTTTCAGAGTGATACGTGTTCAAAGGGACAGACAAACAGGCAGATCCTGGAGAATCCCTTGCGTTTTATGAGATAAAAAGTATCCTAGATGTAATCTCGTAATATTAGTTATCACTGTGCCAAGTTTCGTCAAAATCGGTTCAGTACTTTCAGCGTGATGCGTGTTCACAGGGACAGAAAGACAGACAGACAGACAGACAAAAATTGTAAAAAGATTATTTTTGGCTTCTATATCGATAACAAAGTCTACCCCGATAAAAATTTTCAAAAAATATTTAATGTACAGATTTGACCTTGCTACAGTTTTATTATAGTATAGATAGATAAGGTAGAGACAAAATGTAACTATACAAATATTAATTCAATTTCAAGAAGCCAGTAATATGGACTGAGAAAGATTTAATTAGGAGTATAACGCCGAACGACTTGGAGACCGCGATTAATATGGTAAAGTAGGTCCCTTAAGAGCATCGCGTCTCAGGATAACCCAATACAAACAGTTAAATACAATTGCTGACGTAAGTAAGATGTAAATACACTGACTAAGATAGCAATTTTGAGCTATACTTTTTCAGAAAGCTAGTCATAAAAAGTAATGTTACAATAAACCATGACTACATATTATAAATTATAATGCTTTACAGAATAATAAAACTAAAAACCTATTTATATTGTAACTGCAAAGCCGTAACTCCCAATACACGGAGTATGCTTTACAAACAAGACCTAATAAAGTTCAAACAAAATCTACTTTGTTCTGGAACAAAGCTGCAATAACGAGTCTTGTCCATAAGATATATCAGATAATCCCCTTTAGAGTTGGATATAACGTTATTAAGGACGTTAATGTACTTGATGGTTAGAAAAGTCGATCGTATCTGAACATCTCTTAGTTATTTTTAGAGCTTTACTTACTGCTTACATACGAGATCTTAAAATAACTCGCGTAAACCCAAAATTTCTTATAGATTATTTTGTTTCACAAATCCACGTTAAAAATTTGTTTATATTGCAATAAATGATGACAAATGTAGTATAAAAATCTATTGTGAGAATTCAAGGCATTTTCTAGTCCTGGTCTCTTTGGCTACCATCTCTCAAGATATAAAGGAAAAAAGTCAGTGCGTTTTCACCATAAGCCTTTTATAGAAGTACCCGAACGCACTACCAACAAATGTCTATTCGTTCTTTTCGTAATTACTAGTTTGAAAGCAATTATCAATGATTACCGTATTTTGGACAAATAATTTAACATTTCAATAACAAACTTTACCTTTTAAAATGTAAGAAAAACTCTGTGAAAAATAAAAAGCCTTCCATTATCCTAATTAATGCTACTTTTCAAAAGGGCGCAAGTTTTCATAATATTGAGATGGGTCGGAACAACTTCAAACTAAGTCAGATCGGGTCGAACCCTCCTCATAAGCATAGAACCACTTAATTCGCCCTTTAGTTTTATGAAAAATTCATTCGAACACCCTGGTTTCTTGAAATGAACTTTGCTAATACAACTTACCCTCGCTGCTGTCTTAAATCGAAACCTGGTAGAGATGTAAAAACACTTGAAGAAACCTCTTCAGTGTAAGTGACATTCTGACAAACCATGATTAAAAAAAAATTGATCCTTTGTGTCAATACTCATAAGAAGAATTGCAAGATTATGATTTACCTATAGCCTAAGTGATCCATAATATAGTAACTATCCAGCCCCTCAAGAGAAGGAGTGATAATCAAACAAACATTAGAACTCTGTAACGAGATTATGATGAAAAAGAATAGTTCTGTAAGCTCCTTACTGCGTTTTGATATAGGGCGACCGCTAAACTCTACCACCCTCGGCAAGTTTCGACCGAATTGAACCGGTTATCTTAGATATAAAGTTGGGAAAAGTTACCGGAGCTGTCCGAGAGAGCCTTTGGCTCTTCGACTATTAGTTTGTAAACTTAGATCTTGATAAAAAGATCGAGTCTTTAGTTGTAGCAACTATATGTTTCCACGTTTTATTTCACAACTATTTTTACGCATTTTGGCGACATAAATTTCATCTGCCGAGAATAGATATAGTTTATATAATTAGGTAACTAGACACCGGATCCTTCTTTAATTGATGAAATTGGAATTATAAAAATAATGTTATTCTCGTTTTGAAAGCTAGTACACCGATATCACAATGACATGATTTTTTGCAACGTCATTTTTGTAATATAATGAAAATATAGTATATCTCTTTAACTTAAAAGCTTCTTGAATACGGAAAATTTAATACTAATCCAGTATTGTATTGATTTAATATTGTGTAGGTAAAAAAACAAAAAGAAAGCTGTGTAGCGCTGGTATGAATGGTTTAAAAAAATATTATTAAAAAATCATACATCTTATAAAACTAGGATAGTACCTACAATAATTGAACATTGTAAGGTTAAAAAACATTTTTTGATAGATTTATAACCTTGTTTAACTTCATGAGCACTTTTTAGTACCTCAGTCGTACCAATATTGCATAGCGTTCTTTCTGAATTATAGCTACACAATGCAAAAAACAATACGAAAGCAACATTGACATTGGTATTTTCTTACTCTCCAAAAGAAGCTGACAAATTCCACTATTGGTATTATATTTCCACTAAATTAAAACGAAATATTCCGAAATAATCACGGGATGTTGCTAATTTTGTAAATGTATGTGTTTCACATGATAACAAAATGACGGCGAAATTGTTGCAATTTTATAATAATTTACAATAATATGTTGCTTATTAATAGTCCAGACTAAGAATAAAAACTGTTCGTCCGCGAAAATGTGAAGCTCCATTACTTGCATTCTGTTACCATACCCATTTACAAAATTCACAGCGAAAACAAAAAAACAACCGGTGATATCCATTATTTTCCGAAATAAGGTATATTCTTAAAGTGATACTTTTTTTCGTGGCCTCAAATTTTTTCGTTCATCTATCGCATGTCGCATTACGGCGCCCATAGCTAAATTCAAAATGATTTAAATAAATATTGTGCTCAGTTTTTAAAATTTGTCTATCATCTGAATGATTGCAATTATTATCTATTTCATACTCCAATACGCAGATTGATATTAAAATTTATAGTGGGATATCTTGTCTACTATTGGTTTTCCATTATCATTCCCATTTGCCAATTATTAAGGTAAGATTTAAAACGCGACTTAAATACCCTAAATCAAATAATTTCCGGAACATTATCAGTTTAATAAAGAAAATATATTTGTATCGTGGTTTTTAATTATATTGATGATTCTAAAACGTTTCTAGTAAAACAAACTTTACAAGAATATTATTGATCTCAATCTAACGAAAGTTAAACTTACTTTCGATAAATAAATAAAGAAGAACTAACTTACTCGTAGCTACTGTATTTATTCTGAGATATTTATAACGTCAAGCAGTTTTACTGTTTACCTTGTTTTTATCTAGGCCAAGCTATTTTACGAGCCATAAAAGTTTAGTATCAGAAGTTTTCTTCTTCAAAACATTCTTGATTTAGGAATCTGTCCATTGGGAATGTGGAACTTTTGAATACGTATTTTTTCCAGAGCAGAGTTACATAAAAAATTGTCTTCAGACTTACAAAGGTTTTTTATACGAACCTTTGAGCTAAGAATGTGTTTCTCGATATAAAAATAAATATCGAAATAAATGTGAAGACAATATCAAGCAAAACTCACGTAGCAAGAAAATACATGAGCTGTTTTTTGATTCAGTGACATATTAACAGCAAAGACGAAATACAATAAAACAAAGGGCTACTATAAATTCATAATTACCTCTCCTTTATTAATATACTACTATACTCATCTTGTCACTATCATAGTCTTACTAGCTTCTGCCCGCCACTTCGTCCGCGTGAAATACTTACTTTGGGCTAACCCTAACACACAACAGAAGTTCTCAAAAGAAAAAAGAAAGGTTTTAAAACAATCTTCATTGGTGCTCTTCGTTAAAGGGGCTATCTAACACTGAAAGAATTAAATCGGACCAGTAGTTTCTGAGATTAGCGCGTTCAAGCAAACAAACTCTTCAGCTTTATAATATCGGTATAGACTAATAATATAAATAAGGAAGTTTGTTTGGATAGATGTGTGATTTGTTAGTCTTTCACCGAATATAATTTATAAAGTTATTACTTAAACTGGCCAAAATATAAAGGTAAGGGTCAAGTAAATTTGAAAAGTTCCTGCCATCATAGTGTTACCTCGGCGTGAAATGCATCAATCGTTAGAGAAGATAATATATTGTGCCATAATCCATAAAGATACAAGAGCAAGTAAAATGGTGGGCGATTGCTAGTTACAATGTAAATTAGAGCTCACACCTAATATTATTTTTGTATATGTCTAGGAGAATTGCTTTTAGCCTTTGAACGCCGGATGTATGGAATTTATTGCCTTCATTTCATTCAATTTAATCTATGTTTTCTCCGATTTGTTTCAAAATATTATATGCCGGATAAAAACATCCCCCGTAATCCGTTAAGCGACTTTTAGTCTTTGCACAAATCAAGTCTACCTTGAGATACGTCGGCTCGTAAAAATCACAAAACCCGGGCACTTTTTGTCGAAAACCTACTAAGCTTCCCTCTCAGAAAACGAGGTTGACAAACGAGGGTAGATTTTAGGTTGCCGAGTTCGTGTTAATTAAATGATGATTTCCTACTTGATCAAATAAGTTAGAGAAAACCCGATAAGGGATGTATGGAGCTATATAAACAGTTTTTAAATTATACGAATTTATCTATTTATAGTTTTAACTGAGTAGAAGATTTTTTTTATTCTACTGAAAAGTACACATGATTATGCGAGCACAAATATAATGCAAAACCTTAGAAGCATTTCCTAATAAAGTTGCTACTATAAATAATAAATACTTATCTACTCCACTGAACCTTTAATAATCCATGAGAATAAGTTTGAGGAAACTTAGCAATCGTTTACTAAAAATGAACGCTATACAAACTTTTCTAACCTCTTTTGAAATGGTGTCGTAGCAGATCAAAATAAAATAGTTCAAGCTACGCTTTAAGTATTATAGAGAACACTGGCCCACATAACAACCTACAGGCGTACAAATATTTTCCTAGAATCCTCGTATTCCTTCAATAGGGGCTCCCATTATTTTTGGCAAAGCGAAAAATTGGGCCGCTAATGCATCTATTGTTCGTATTTCTGTGTCGAGACCGGAATAGTCGGGAGCATTATTTGTAGAATTTACACGTGCAGTTCGTGGGTTCAAGCTAAAGTATTTTTTGTGCAAATCCAAAGTTTGATACTGTAGACGGTTTCTTTAATCTGTATCTAAGCACCATATAACTATTTCTTTTCCACCACCGATATTGAGAATATGCCATCTTACTTCCACATTTTATCTAAGACAGTGTGGCGTTACAATATTACTTTACCTATGTGTGCATTATCGTGCCATTTGTCAAAATATCATGTAGGTATCATATCTACAGCTGTTTAGTTATAATATCATTGGTTATAGAAGGATGAATTATGTTGTTAGATGTTTAGAGCACGACTAGTATTTTTTTTAAATTCTATATAGACGGTTCGTCCGAACCATTTTCCTGACTTCGTTTGTTTTATTAGGTACTGAAAAATCGTTTTAAGTGTAGTGCTGCTTACATAGCGAGCAAGAGTTAAAATATTTTTTTTTATGTACCTAACTATTATTATTATTTTAATTACCCATTATTACTATTACACTTAACCATTGTTATTATATTAATTATGAGTATTATATATTAACCACCGGATTTTTTATTTAGACGACAACCTTTTGTGGTGGCTCCTATTTTTAATTGTCACAAATAACCTTGTACTAATAACGAAAAAAAGGGACTCCCCATCATACGTTTTGTTATAGGAAAGGAATCTAAGTTTATGAATTTTTTGTTCCGACCAGCGAATGTGAAAAGCCAATTTATAGCTTAAGATTACTAGTAATCTCGTTTCATAAATTAACATAAACAAATGACACGAAAGTAAACGTTAGAATGACAGGCCAATTATTGACGGTGTAACGCCAACAATTCTGCTTAAAGTACACCAGATAAAAAACATTGAGAACGCTAGACGTATATAGTCCGATCCATACTCAGATATTCGTTGAATTGCCTCTATTTGAAATAGGAGAAAATAGGACTATTGATACACTTAACTTGTTTATATAGCGTTGAAACTTTTCCACTAATTCAAGTAGGTTTATTTTTTTCCAAGTATGTGACATGAGTTCCCAGTCTTTTGTGATGGTACACTTTTAGCTTATTATTTATGTTATCGTTAAAGAATAATATAAAAAGTCTGTTACAATAAAAATTTCTTAGAACTCTTTTTTTAAGTTTGTAATATTTGTTTTTATCTAAATACCATTGACACTGGCACTATGAGCGCTCATAAATATCTATTATTGCTTTGTTGAAAGCGTATGCATATAGCCTTCGGTGCAGGGGAACTAAATTAAAAAAAAAAAATCATTGCATGTATCAGTGTACACACATGAAGGAAGTGAAACTTCTTTAGGTTATATGCTTTAGCTGCTGGGCTATATGTGTGGTGATAAATTATGCACTTGGTTATTTCGGATATATTTATTCTATTATTGACCTAATAATGGTCCGGACAAGACAGAGTAATATAAACGACTAACGTCGTAGCGGGCTGCCGTACCGCGCTGCTAAATGTGCAGCGTCAGCGCCATAATATATTAAATTATATATACGAGTGCTTGTCCAGGGGTCTAATTTTAACCATATAGAAAAAAATCAATTTTTGAAGTAAAACTTCTTTAGGCGCGACTATGAGGTAACTGGATGACAATGCAACGGAAGTCCGTTACGGCAATATGGCGTCACGTTTCTGTACCATCCGGTTTTTAAATATTTTTGATTTTGTCAATAAATAGATTATAAAAAAATCAATCAAAAAATTTGAAAGAAAATTATATAAAAAATATTACATTGAATAATAACAAAAATCATACAATAGAATTAATTATGTATAGATGGGTGCGCGACCGTGCTGCCATCTGGTTTCAATATCAGTAACAAATTAAATCAAAGCTTCATTATCTGTAGAGTCATCTATAAGCTAATTCGGAACACGCACTAATTTTATTAGATAGATAACACTGAGGGTCCGTTAATAGCAACAAAATTAAAAAAAATGAAGAAAATCGGGTGAGAAACAAAGGAGGCATATGTTCTTATCCGTTTCCCCACTGCCTATTTATACGAGTACTAGCTGACCCGTGCCCACTTCGTTGGGCGGTAAACATTTATAAAAACCTACTTTTTGTGACTTAAATTTAAAAGTTAGACATATACTGTCGGGACTTTTTGTAGATATTATTATACTCAACAACTTTTCTCTAGAACTCAATTATATATCTCTCATCGTTAAGGCAGCGCTCGTAAGAAACGTTTTCGTTCGACCCTTTTCTTCTTCGACTTTACAAGTCCGACTACCACAAAATAGTCTTTTCATTTTTCGCGTTAATATATAGTCTATGAGACTCACAAATAACGTGGCTTTCTATTGGTAAAAGAATTTTCAAAATCGGTTTAGTAGTTCCTGAAATTAACCCCTACAACATAAAAACTCACAAACTTTACCTCTTTATAATATTGGTATAGATATAGATATGAGAATGCTCTTAAACTATATACTATAAGAAATCTTGTAGTACAAATAATTCACTGTATATTTAGTAATTTTTGTACACTACTAGACCTAGACAAGCACGTATATACTTACCTTACTTTTAACTCGTAACGAAAATTTTTCTTACCGTGCAATAAGAAGTTTCACTTCAATAAAACTACTATGATGCGTTTTACAGTACGTTACAATTTCAAAGGTCGTTCCGTAATCACTCGCTGACCGGTGCACAGCGTTGTTAGTTCGCTTGAACAATGATCAATTATTGGTGACAGTTTTTATATGGATTAAACTTCTTTATAGACACTACTAAAATATCAATAAATTGAAAACTTCTTCTAGGCGCATTGAGTGGTATTTTTTTGTAGGAGATAAATTTATAAATTCGCGTCATGACATGCTAGGAAGCATGACCGACCGTATAGCGGTTGCGGGGCTTGCGTCAGAATAGCGACGCGTAATAAGAGCCTGTGTACATATAATATGAATCAGTAATCTCTATAAAATATTATATAAGTATTATTCGGAGTGCCAATAGATGTGAAAGCGAGACTAATGATAATAATTTCCATTTACAAATTATGACATTTAAATAATTTACACTATAATTTTTTTAAGGATTCAAAAGAGAACACAGTTTAAATTTCATTGTTTTGAGTTTTCACTTCTGTCGGCAGTCTTTATGACTGCCTCGATTTTTTTCAAAAAATACTCATCAACATGAAATAAAAGATATCGAATCAACTTCGTTCTACTAATGTCAAATACTGTCCCGGAAACCATAAAAAAAATTATTTTTATGCAATGTTAAAACGCAAATCATCTCGGGAAAGCACTTAGAATAAATATAATGTTTTGAATATAACAATAAAACACCTTAAGCGGAATATTTAAGATGATCCGAGAACTAACCGGGTCACAAATACAAAAGTTCTTTCAAATACTACAAAGAGGATATAAAAAAACATTATGGCTTCCAAATTTCTCGCTTAACTTTTTACCAGACATTCATAACCTTTTTAACTCAGACTCCCATACTGTAACTTTTTGCAACAAGCGGCCCTTCGAAACCAAGCAACTAGTGTATTGTTCTAACAGATAATTCAAATGGTATTCAATATACTATTATTTATTAAATATTCATCTTTATATATAAAAATCCAATGTCACGATGTTTGTCTACGTTGAACTCCGAAACTACCCAACGGATCTTCATGAACGTTGGCATTTATGTGTAATTCGGTCCAACTTCAGAAATATAATAAAATATATTTCGATTAATGGCCTCAATATCTTTTAATTACAAATTAAATGACTGTCATTGTTATTAATTGTAAGGTTCATCAATCTCGAACAGATGGCGCTTTATATATATTTTTTTATATTTAATGACTGGGATCTGGTTCCCAGTCGGCGGGGCTCCTCTGCTGTGGCAGGCAGAGACTTTGTTATTCCAAGGAGATTTCCATTTATAATCCATTTTATATATATAATTTCGTAATTCTTTACGTTGTAAGTTTTCCTACTTTGTGTCTTCAAAATTTTGTCAAATTAATTTTTAAAACCTATTCTTGGTTTATTACTTCTATTTTCAATCTATTTTCCTTAATTTT